>PISX010001405.1:0-197743 GCA_004024625.1 Mellivora capensis | reverse complement strand
TTTTGTGAGATTAAGAGTCACTTATGGTTTGTCTCCCTCCCAATCCCATCTTGTTTCTTTTCTTCTTTTCCTACCCCCCTAACCCCCCATGTTGCATCTCTACTTCCTCATATCAGGGATATCATATGATAGTTGTCTTTCACTGATTGACTTATTTCATTAAGCATGATACCCTCTAGTTCCATCCACGTCGTTGCAAATGGCATATACTGGGAAATTTTAACACACACTTCTCAGTAATTGATAGAAAAGTCAGATAAAAATAAGTATAGAACATTTTTAATATAAGAGAGTTATCTAGAATGCTGCATCTATAAATTTTGGACAGAACATCTTTATTTCACACTCATGTGGAGAATTTATGAAGATTAATCATATATTGCTATGCCATAAAGCAGTGCCAATGCATTTCAAAGTTCTGAATGAATGCCGAACATATTTACTAACCTCTTGGAAATTAAGCTAGAAATGAATAAGAATGACTGAAATCCAAAAAGACCTCAGTGTTTGAAAATTAGCAGAGATGAGCCTTCCGGGAATTGAAAGTCATAATGTACCTTGAACAGAGTGTATTTTTACCTTGACTCTGTGTAAATGAGAGGATGCAGGAGGGGGCGAGTGGAGAGAGAGAACAAAGCATGTATTTCTCAAAGTGGTCACAACATGGTGAGAAATACAATTTAAAATGAAGGGCAAATGCATTTTATTTCTATTTCTGATTTTTTTATTTTATTTCTTTACCCACCCACCCCCCCCACCTTTGACTTCCATGATTTTTAAAATCTGTGCAGGCAAAACCTTCCCCGAAAACAAGCAGCTCAGACTAAGTGACTCAAGGAGGGCTTAGGTGCTGTCTGCATTAAGGCAGGCTGTATCTATGAGAGGTATCCTCTTACTTGACTGGTGGGTTTTTCATGGGCACTGATACCCACTCAAGTGGCAGATAACAAATGAAGACTTTTTCTCTTCTCTGAGATTTTTCAGATTGGGACCTCAGCCTATAGATCTTTTATGTGCTTCAGGGGCCCTCCACCAGACAATTATGATTTCCCTCAATCCCTAGATTTCCACAGCCTACCAGACCCAGACATTCTGTTTCCTCCTAGCAAGTGCCTTTTTGGATAGACTCTCTCCCAAGATAACTGGGAGCCACGTTAGACCATGAGCGACAGGCCCCTGACCTCTCCTTCTGAACTCCCCCTGCCTTGACTTGGTTGAAATAAGTCCTTTCTAACACTCTCCTGACCTAGCATCATGGCCCTAGAAGCACCCAGAAGGATAAAAGAAGCCACATGCTACAAAGCTTGATTTACAATTTGTTGTCATGAAATAAGTAGATAATTTAGCACCTGAAATTCAAGCATTTAGAAAATCTGAAATTTTGAGACAACAGGAAAATCAACAGTTAACTTCCAGCTAAAGATATGAATATGTGCACATATGTGTATATGCTATTACATATAAATGTTAATGCCATTCCATATGCATAGGCACCCATTTATATGCTACTACATACATACATACAAACACACATACATGTCCAACACACACACAGTTAATAAACCAGCTTAACATTTGTGTTTATGTATCTTATTATTATGTATCTTATTATGTATGTTATTGAACCAGTTTATTGGATATTAGGCAAATATTACCATTGTAGAGATGGAAACTGATTATCTCATTATTCTTTTTGACCCCTGAACTGGGGAGAACAGAGTCTAAAATTTAAAAATATGCAAATGCAAAAATAGTCATTTGTTAAGTATCATCTTAATTTTAGATTCAATACTGACAGACGAAGAAAGTACCAAATTTAACAAAGTTGGACTTAATCATCATAAAATTATAATGATTACTTTGATTGCAATTTTTTTTTTTCATCAGAAGACATTTAGCCTACCATTTAGCCATGGGGTATATGTTGATTTAGGTGTATAGTCTCTGACCTATATAAAACTAAATATAATGCAAACCAGAAGTCCAAAATCCTAAAATTGTAAGTAGATCGTGTGCACAGATGGAATAAAGAAGAGTCCTAGGGTTGCCTAAATTCTTAAACTGATTTTTCCAGAACTTGTCATCAGAATCTGAGAAAAGATGAGGTTAATAAACAAGAAAACAAAAAATAAAAGCTAAAATAAGATAACAATTTAACAAGGATTCTTCAGCAAAAGAAAAACATAATGGATAACATATGTGAAAAACGCTCAACATCACTAGAAACTGGGAAAAAAAATTAAAACACAATGAGATGCCCTCTTTCACCCACAAATGAGCAATCAGAGTAAAGGTGGACTGAGATGGGCATTTTGATACACTGCTTAAAGGAGTGTAAATTGCTGTAACCCTTCTGAAGAGCAATTTGACAATCAAGGACATAAGAATGCTTCATTATCTTTGCCCCAGTAATTTTACATCCAACATGAGGAAGTAACTCTAAATACAATTTCATGAATAAAGGCATCTATTGTGAAGTTATTTATAATACTGAAAACAATCAAAATGTCCAAGAAGAGAATGCTTAATTAAATTGTTATACTCACATATGAATGTTAGCAACCTTTGAAGATTATGTTTATGCAAAAGTAGTTATGAGAAAGTACTTATGGTGAAATTAATAATAACTGGCAAAAGTTATATAAAAATATGATCCTAACTATGGACAAATATGTCCCATAACTCCTGGCAAAAACAAATACAGAACCTCTTTGCAGGAAGGTATCCTTGAACTCTGATTCCCTAGTGCTCCCACAAATGAATTCTATAAAATATGAACTGAAAAAGAATCCCAAAATTGAGGCGTTAAGCAGCAACTATGAGAGTATTTCAGATACAATAACTTCCATTTATAAAGGGGAAAAACTACCTTTAGTATGTTTGAAGAAACAGAGATGAAAGAAGTGATGACCAACAAATAAGAAACCATTAAAAATGATAAAATTTTGTTAAAGAATAAAATAGAATTTCTCAAATAAAAAATATATGATATGTAATATATGACATAATAATATTTAATAAAAAATAATACTAAATGCTTATTTAAATACCACTCAAGAATGAATAAACTAGATAATAGAGCTGAATTTCACATGGCATGTTCTCTTAAGGTGGCCCTCTATTTCCAAGAATCCACATTCTTAAAACTTGAATTTGAAAACAGAAATAGATTCTGCAAACATCCACTTAAATAGGACTGGTGCCATTTGCACACATGTGAAGATAATCTGAAATATTTCTTTCTTTGGTCCGGATGATTTTATTTCAAGATTTCTCTTCCTTTTTTGCGGTGAACAGAACTGATATAAGAAGCTGTTCTATTTATATTAGTGACGTGTACTACTGTAGGCTCATTGCCTGGGGTCTTGTTTTGAGCCAATATGGATGCCAAAATTAGTTCTGTCAAATAATGCCTATAGAGGAGTTGTTTGTGACCTCCACATGGAATATGAAAGTTTATAATCTTATCCATGTAAGCTCCTAAAATTGTAAAACTAGAATCTGAGGAACTAGTCTGCAGTATAAGCAACAAACTCTAATCCAGTTAACTCTTAACTTTTGAAATGCAAATCTCTGAACTACAACATGCCATGTTGACAACAAGTTCCTCACATGCTCAATAGAAGCTTTGGATGACCTATTCAAATGACACATAGTATGAGCCGCTCAAAAATAATGAATATGATGATATTCAGAGTATCACCATTGCTAAGAGTGAAAAGTAAAATGCTTATAAAGTGGGGGATAATTAAATACACTGATCAATATTTAGTAGCAATTATAAGTATGAGATAATGTCAAATACACAAACATAAAAGATTCTCCAAATACTTATTAAGTTAGAAATAAAAAAATAACAAGCCTATAAAGCATAACCCCGGTTATATTACAAATGTTAAATAAAATTTCATATATTCACACATGCTGCATTTGATTTTCATGTATGGGGAAACATTCCATCATTAGCAGTGTTTGCTGCTGAAGGGGTAGGTTGTTTGAGAGAGAATGAAGTCATTCTATAACTCTTTCCAGTACCAAGTCTTGTATTATTTACTTTTATTCACTAACATTTATTCTTACATTATTTGATGAATTAAAATAATGCAAAAAAATAATGCAGGTAAAGTTGCAATATAGTCTCATAGAGAATACAATCAGATTAATTGGGAGGTAGCTGAGTTTTTATTGCTTTCTCTGTGCAGGCACATACTTTTGAGCATCTTCTTCCCCCAAATCCAAATTCCATCTCCAACTTTTTAATACACTACCCATTTATTTTAACTTGTTTCCCCACAGTTTGGCACTTCCATCTGGCACTAATTTCCTGTGTATGTTCTTCAGCTTAAGAGAGTACAGGGAGTCAGGAAGGAAGGTGACAGGCAGGTATCAAGACCTGCGCAAAGTCTGAGATTTCCCTACTCGAAGCCGTGATATTCCTGGGCAGAGACAAAGGACTTATTACTAACAAGAGCAATAGCAAGTGTATTGGTATTTTCTTAATCATTTCCCTTGGCCCACCTTCCTACTGGGAAATGCAAAGAGGGTCAAATGACTCCTGCACATATAGTGGGTTACATTACAGGAAAGGAACCCTGAGCTTACACTATAATTCTATACGTGATCAGTTAGCATGCCTGACACGATTTCTATCAGCCAAGGTTGTTTATTATGAAAACATGCTTGAAAAGTAGAACTTTTCAAGAACCAAAAAGAAATCAATGCCTGTGCTGCAAGACACACATGCTGAAATGCAAAACATCGGAAAACATACTAATGTCATTTTAGTGAGTCACTTTCTCCTCTCTTTGATGAGAGCACTGCAAGGGACTGTCATGTCACTGAACTGAAGAGTCCTGTTTCTCCTAAGTAAATGCCTTGTACTTTTTAATGGTGAGCTTTGATAGTATCTTAACAGCCGTTTAAAAATACATAGAGATGGAAGCTAAGAGTTATAGAAAATCTTAAAGATGGGTAGGAGAAAAGTTCATTGAAATTTAAGATAAGGGACAAACGATTCCTAGTAGAAATAGTCAAATACAACAAAAATAGAGTAAAGCAGTATTCCCGGTTAGAACTAGAAAGATATTCGGAGAAAATGAACTATACTACCCTGTGTTTTGTGAGACCACACTAAGTAATTCAGAAGAAAAAGATTAATGGTAATTTTAACTCATTCTTTCTTTCTGATGGAGAATTAATTGATTCCAGAGCTGTGTTTAGGAAAAAAATACATATTTTCAGTGGAGAAACCTGGCAGACACTATCTTAATCAAGAGATCAAGTTTAATTTCATCAGCACATCACTACTTATTGACATGATGTACTTTTTTTTTTTTTAAAGATTTTATTTATTTATTTGTCGGAGAGAGAGAGCGGGCGAGCACAGTCAGACAGAGTGGCAGGCAGAGGCAGAGGGAGAAGCAGGCTCCCTGCCGAGCAAGGAGCCGGATGTGGGACTGGATCCCAAGACGCTGGGATCATGACCTGAGTGCTGGGATCATGACCTGAGCCGAAGGCAGCCACTTAACCAACTGCGCCACCCAGGCGTCCCTGACATGATATACTTCTTAATAGAGGCATTGAGAAGGACACAGCATTACTTCTGTGGTATACTTGCCAAAAAAACATACGCTTAATCCAGTCATGAAACAGCATCAGATAAATCCAGGTCTGGAGACATTTCACAAAGTAACTGTCCAACACTCTTCAGAGTGTCAAGGTCATGATAGACAAAGAAGGTTTATACAATTGTCACAGAATGGAGAAAACTAAGGAGATATAATAATAAGGATCTTGGACTGTATCCTGAAAGAGAAAAATAATATTAATAAGAAAATCAATGGATCCTGAATAAAACCTGTATGTTAGTTCATAATACTTCACTAATAGTTAATTCTTAGTTTTGTCAGTTGTACTATGGTTTCTAAAATGTCAACATTAGGGGAAAAGGGTGAAAAATAAATGGAAACTCTCTGTACTTTTTTTTTTTTTTTTGCTTCTGTCTTAAGTCTAAAATTATCAAAAAAAAATTATGGTGTATGAAACCAAGAAAATAAGCGAGACCCATAAGCTATGATTTTATTTACCCTGGAGCATCATCACAGATCATTAAATTAATGGCCTCCAATAAATCATGTCTCTTAGTATTCACGCCTTCACACATTGACTCAGACATGGGTCTTGTGATTTGGCTTAGCCAATCACAAATCAGCAAGCATGAGGCAAGCAGAGGCTTGATGAGTGCTTGAACACTGGTATTTGTTCTCCTAGGATGCCATGACTGCCATTTGCTCCAGCAGGTTATTCTGCTGAAGTGTCCTAGTAGAGCAGGATGAGGCACCCCAGACAACAGGCATAGCTAACCAACAGGCATGTGAGTGAGATTCTTTTGGACAACCCAGCCCCAGTCAAGCTACCAGATGACAGTAGATTTACAGAGGACCCCAGGAAAGACCAGCAAAAGTATCACTGTAATACTAGGCTGATTCTAGGCTACCCACAGAATTATAAGCAAATAACCTGTGTTATTTACTATAGATATACATGTTATTTACTATAGATATACATGTTATTTACTATAGATATACATGTTATTTGTTATTTGTTGTGGCAACTACTCAGCTATGTGCATAATTTGATGTCTCATTTATGTCAAATAAAGTGAATGTGATAAACAATACTTTTTTAAAAAATGGGTATGCATTGGTCGTAATCTAACACAACTAAGGTCAGAATAATGGTCAGGGCCTCTTAGATGTCCTGTACATGTGGAGATTTTCTGTCCTCTACTTCTGAACAGTGAAGGTGAACAGTATCTCGAAGCAATGGATGACTTCTTATAGACACCTTGTAATCAATAGCTATAGGAAGGAAGAGCTCATCTCTGGGAACTGAAAAGAGCATCTCTTTGGCTACTGTCTACTTGCACGGATAGCTGCTCTCCTTTATTCAGTGCAAACCTCTTGCTATAAAACTCACTGTAATTTAGTGGAATAGTCAGACTTGTTGCTCAAAGATATAGCCTCTAGACTGTACAAACAACAAAAACAGGTACAGTCAAGTGTGCATGCTTTGGCCAGTAATTTTTCTGTGGATTTACAAAATGTCTGAGATAAAACCCATACCCACAAATATTCCCAATAGTTCAGTCTTTCCTTATAATAACTGTGCAAGTTTTCTCTGACAGGCTCTGATTCAGGGGAATAAATGAAGTGGGTTTCTTTCAGGAAGCCTAGACAGCTCATAGCCTCTGAATACAGCTCTCAGGTTTTTGCACTGTTGCTCTTTTACCTTTGTGCCTTCTTGGTCAATCAATTCTCATCAGATCTTCTTTAAGGGGGAACCCTTGGATTCCCCTGAAGCCCAGAGGTCAAGATGAAGACCTCAGGTTCTTGTGGCTTCATTCTCTTTTTACTAAGGATGCAAAAACTATACATTGGATGCCTTCCTCAGGCCTTCATAAGATAGATTTCCTCATTACCAACTACTCTTTTTCTTTCCATTTTAAATGTGTTTTGCTTTAAGAAATGCTACCATGCTGATACAGAAATAATGAAAGGAGAAAATAAATTGTAAAACACTCTATTTTTTTCTAGCTGGTGTATCAAATGCTGCAATCCATCAATGAAGAAAACTTGATAAAATGTATATGAATTTGAAATGAAATATAAATGCATCATTATTTGCAGATGATGTGATATTATATATTAAAAACCCCAGAGTATCTACAAATGCATTATTTTCTTATAATTAAGAAGATAATTTAGCAAAGTTGTGGGATACAGTGCCAGTGTACCAAAATATATCAACTCTATTGACTATCAACTAGCAACAAAAAATTTGAAAATGGCATATAAATGCTACCACTTATGCAGCTTCAAAAATTATTACTATTTTTAAGTAGGCTCCACACCCAGAGTGGCCCAAACTCATGACCCTCAGATCAAGACCTGAGCTGAGTTCAAGAGTTGGACACTCACCCAACTGAGCTACCTAGGCACCCCATAAAATTACTAAATGCAAAACCACGACAAAATAATACTATGTACTCATTAGATTTTAAAACAAGTGAACATCAAATGTTTGTGAGGCTATGGAACAAGCAGAACTCTTACATGTTGCTGGTAATCAAAGAGTAAAGTTTAGAACTAATCTGGAAATAGTTTTGGCAATTCCTTGTAAACAGTCATCTTTCTTATTCCCTTATTTTTTTAAAAGATTTGTTTACTTAGAGAGCGAGGATGGGGCAGGAGGAGGTGGGAGAAGAAGGGCAGAAGGAAAGGGAGAGAGAAAATCTCAGGCAGACTCTTGGGTGAGTGGAGAGCCCAGTGCAGGACCTGATCTCACCACCCTGGGATCATGACACTAAGCCAAAATTGAGAGTCAGACACTTAACCAACTGAACCACCAGGTACACTTTTCCTATTCTCTTATAAACTCACTTCTAAATACTTACCTGACAAAAATGAAAATATATATCCCACACAAAGACTTGGACTAGAGCCTTCATAGCAACTTAATTCATAATAGCACAAAGCTAGAAATGCCTCAAAATGTGCAAATTCAGAAGAATGGATAAATACTGTATGGTATATGATAATGATGGAATATTACTAAGCAATAAAACGAAGCTATTAATACACATGATACATGAATAAATATGGCCACCTGTATATATTGTTAAGTGTTGAATGTACGATTCTATTTATATCTATCAATCTATAGTTAAAAAAATGAAAAGTGTTTACCTTAGCGGGAAGATTAACTGGAAAGAGGCAGGGAGTAAATTTCTGGGATGATAAAAATATTCTGTATTTTGTTAGGATTGTGGTTTATGCTAGTAAATGTAAAATTTCCCTTAAAAAAGGAATGGACTAGGAGTGCTTGGTTGGCTCTGACTCTTGATTTCAGCTCAGGTCATGATCTCAGCTTCATGAGATTGAGCCCTGTGTCAGGCTCCCCACTTAGCAGGAAGTCTGCTTGAGATTCTCTTTCTCCCTCTTCCTTCCCCCTCCTTTACTCTCTCTCAAATAAAGAAATATATCTTTTAGGGGCACCTGGGTGGCTCAGTGGGTTAAAGCCTCTGCCTTCAACTCAGGTCATGATCCCTGGGTCCTGGGATCAAGCCCCACATCGGGCTCTCTGCTCAGTAGGGAGCCTGCTTCCTCCTACTCTCTCTCTTTCTGCCTGCCTCTCTGCCTACTTGTGATCTCTGTCTCTCAAATGAATAAATAAAATCTTAAAAAAGAAAGAAAGAAATATATCTTTTTAAAAAAGGAATGGGGGTGTGCCTGGGTGGCTCTGTTGATTAAGCATCAGCCTTCTGCTCAAGTCATGATCCCAGTGTCCTGAGATCAAGCCCTGCATAGGGCTCCTTACTCAGCAGGGAGCCTGCTTTTCCCTCTCCCTCTGCCTGCCTCTCCCTCTGCTTGTGCCCTCTTTCTCTCTCTCACTACCTCTCTCTGTCAAATAAAGAGTTAATAATAATAAAACATATTTCAATTGTTGACAAATTTATTATAGATTCGATAAGTTCATAATAAAAGTGTTGGCACCCTGTATGTCTGTGATAGAGTGTGGGTAAGCGTGAGTGTTATAAATTGCTAAGCTGATTCTAAAACTTATTTGGAAATACAAAATGTCAATAATAGCCAAGACAATCTTGAAGAGCAAAAAAAATTTTTTTTGAAGGATTTATACACCAAATATCAAGGATCATCATGAGACTACAGTTGTTAACACGAGATAGCACTGGTGTAAGGACAAATGAATAGAAAAATGGGATAGCATAGACTAGAAACAGAACAACATATAAAGGCTTTGACATGAGTGACACTGAATTAAAATAGGGAGATGATGAGTGGGTTTTTGTTTTTTTTTCCTGGGAATTGTGCTATGACATTTGGATACCCATATGGAAAAAAATAATAGCTCACACTGCACAAAAAAATTAATTATAGGTGAATTGTAATTGTGACATGTAACCTACATGTCAAAAAGGGGGAAACAATTTCTAGAAGAAAATAAAGGAATATAGTCATCGTCCCAGGGTAGATATCTATTTCGTGAACAGTATGCAAAATCATAAAGTAAAAGAAAAATAAGTTGAACTTCATTAAAATTTAAATCTTTTGTTCTTCAAAAGTTTTTTTTTATCAATAAAAAAGGCCAGCTATAAGGTGGGAGAAATGTTTTTGAAATATATTTATCTCACTAAGAACTCAAAGAATACATAAAAATCCATCTAAAACAATAAGCCCAATTTAAAGAATGGCAAAAATGTTTAATGGGAACTTCAAAAAATTTAAATGACCAATATAGTTCAAAAAGTTGCTCAACTTTTAAATTCACCATTAAAATGTGATTGATGACTACAGTGAGATATCACTACACAACCACTACAATATCAAAAATGCAAAAAACAGCAATATCAAATGGTATTTTTTAAAGTAATAAAACGGGGTGCCTGGGTGGCTCAGTGGATTAAGCCTCTGCCTTCGGCTCAGGTCATGATCTCAGGGTCCTGGCTCTCTGCTCATCGGGGAGCCTGCTTCCCTTCCTCTTTCTCTGCCTGCCTCTCTGCCTACTTGTGATCTCTGTCTGTCAAATAAATAAATAAATAAAATCTTTAAACTAAATAAATAAAATAAAAGTGGTAAAACTAATACTTTCATGGACTATTTGGAGATATGTAAATAGATACAACCACTTTGGAAATATAATTAGCAATGTATAATAAAGTTGAACATAGGTTATTTCATGACTCAACAATTTCATCTCTGGAAATGTGACCAACAATATACCTAGCATATATTCATAGGGAAATCATTTTCTAGTTTGAAAGTACCAATTGACAAATATGCAATTTTCTAGGAAGTTCTGAGCTACTTATATTATCATTGACATACCCTCTTTTTCTAAGAAACACAAGCACTGTAGAGAATAACAACAACAACAACAAAAGTTTTATTGTTATTTTTTAACAAGCACTATCAAAGAAAACCTACTATGTTACAAATGATTTTGAGCCAATTGTGTTTTCAATTCTTTCATATCTATTTGAATTCAAAGATGAATTGAACTCACACCATTTGGTATACAGTGATAATAATAGAAGATGCCTACACATAAGGAAATTAGACTTTAATAGATTTTAATAAGTGAATTTATTTACCCCAAAGATACAGATGTGGTGAAAAGAAGGGCCATCTGTACCCCAATGTTTATAGCAGCAATGGCCATGGTCGCCAAACTGTGGAAAGAACCAAGATGCCCTTCAACGGACGAATGGATAAAGAAGATGTGGTCCATATACACTATGGAGTTTTATGCCTCTATCAGAAAGGATGAATATCCAACTTTTGTAGCAACATGGACGGGACTGGAAGAGATTATGCTGAGTGAAATAAGTCAAGCAGAGAGAATCAATTATCATATGGTTTCACTTATTTGTGGAGCATAACAAATAACACGGAGGACATGGGGAGATGGAGAGGAAAAGGGAGTTAAGGGAAATTGGGGAGGAGATGAACCATGAGAGACTATGGACTCTGAAAAACAACCTGAGGGTTTTGAAGGGGCGGGGGGTGGGAAGTTGGGGGATCCAGGTGGTGGGTATTATGGAGGGCACGCATTGCATGGAGCACTGGGTGTGGTGTAAAACTATGAATTCTGTTACACTGAAAAGAAATGAAATAAAAAAAATTTTGTATTTAAAAAAATAAAATAAAATAAATGAATTTATTCAAGTATTAAGTATAAATATGTGTTGTGGCAATGCAAACATTTTTCCTTCCTTCATAAACATTTAATACAAATTTGGAGACAAGAGATTTCCATGTATATCAATCAAAATCATTTCACTTGGGGCACCTGGGTGGCTCAGTGGGTTAAAGCCTCTGCCTTCAGCTCAGGTCATGATCCCAGGGTCCTGTGATCAAGCCCTGCATCGGGCTCTCTGCTCAGCAGGGAGCCTGCTCCCTCCTCTCTCTCTCTGCCTGTCTCTCTACCTACTTGTGATCTCTGTCTCTCAAATAAATAAATAAAATCTTTAAAAAAAAATCATTTCGCTTGAAACGTTTTTTTTGTGTCACAGTTTCTGTTTTCCCGAAAAATATATATAAGATTGTTAATAAGCTAAATAACTGGTGGCTATCTGACATCTCTCCAAAATTGGGCCCATGAATCTAATTAAAATCTCCTTTTAAAATTAATCACTTACTTTATTATTTAATCATTTGCTTTATTATCTTTCACTATAAAACTTAATTTAGTAATAAGTCATTACTGAATGTAATGTACAGAATTATCAAATATTCCTATATTAGTACCTGACACATTGAAGGGGACCAACAAGAATTTTCTGAATGATTGAGTAGATGTTAATAAAGAAACTGTGCAATTATTTTAAGTTAAAAGAGTAGAAGGACACGGGAAATAAATATTATTATTTACTATTCATTTAGTTTATTGCATCGTTTTATTTGCATTTGGAAAATGCTTTGTCTTTCAGAAATTGACATTCTGCTTCTGAAATAAGTCCAGAAATTGTGTATGACAATGTAGAGGCTTTCCAGTATTTCTACCTTGGCAAAGATATGAAATTCAGTTCACATGTCTGAGGTCTTTTCCCATATTCTCTCCCTCAATAATAGACAACCCTTTTCCCCCTTATTTTACAGGCTTGAGGAAAATAAAATTTCATCCGTTTCCTGTTAATAAAGTTAGAGGCATCACAAGATCCTGCTTATAATTCATGCTTATCCTTATTATCTTTACCCTTGAGTTGACCTCTGCCTATTAGTTTTGTTTGTTCAGTTTAGTTTTTTAATTTTTTTCCAATTGCCAAATTCCCCAATAAGTCTTTCCATGAGAAATAAAATTATATTCTTGGTACTTACATCTTCATAGATGGAGCACTTTAATATTAAAACATTTCTTTTGGTTAAAATAAAGAAACTACCCAGTTAAATGCATTACAAATAGTCTCCTAAATATTGCATATTATGAAATTATTCTCAGTCCTTTCCAAGAAAGGCACAAGGAATGGTTTCACAGTGATATTCTTTGACTAACAATATTTAAACAAATATAATTAATATGTTTCCCTAATAGTATAAAATAGCTTATAAAATGAGAATTTCATGTTATTCTATATGGTTTAATACTTTTACGTTAACGGTGTCAAATATTTCTGATTCATTAATCTGTCATTCATATGCCTTCAAAACTTGCAACAATCTATTCCTTTTATGTGTTCATGTATTTATGCATTCACTCATTCATTTGTTAACTTAGCTATGCTTATTCACCAATTACAATAGTCCTAAGCTAAGTTCCAGAATTAAAGTAGTAAATAATGTAGTGCTTTTTTTTTAATAACATAGTACTTAACATTACATTTTACTGCTTTCATTTGTGAGCTTCCTCTAGGCTCTAATCGAAATAGTTAAAGGAAGACAAGTTTATATAATTGCTCATGGCATCCAAGAGGCAACTAACATTTTGCAGAAATTCTCATACATTATTTTCTTCTATCACTATAATGTATATAAATTTCTATCTAATATAGTATGGCCCTGGGCCAGAGGAAATATTCCACATTTCTGGTAATAAAAATAATTCACCTCAGCCTCTATGATCTTGCAAAAGATGTCCACTTTTCAACAAAAATTACAAGGCACACAAAAAAGTAACACACATATTTCTTTTTTTTGTGTAACATATTTTTTTTATAACATATTTCAGAAATATTTAATATTTATAATATTTAACATATTTCACTGGGACTTTTAAATACCTATGATTATTATGTTAAAAACCACTATGGGAAAAGGTGGACAACATACAAAATCAGATATATAATTTCCAGCAAGCTGATGCAAACTATTAGTAAAATCCTAATGAAATGGTAGAAATGAAAAACACTTCATTAAAAGCAATGAAGTATGTATTCAACAAGCTAGCTCATCATAGGTTCAACACATCTCAGTAAAGAATCAGTAAATGTTTCCCCTAATAGGAAAAAGGGCAAGAACGACCTTTCTCACTGATTTTGAAAGACCTAGTCAGTGAAATAAAATGAGAAAAAAAATACAGAATGAAAATGATTAAATAAATCTCTAGGGACATAGGACACAATATTTACATGTATTACATTCCCAAAGAATCTAAAAAAACCCTTAAATCTGATGGATAAATATAGATATATCCCAGGATACTAAGTCATTATGAAAGATTCAATTGCATTTATGAATAATGGCTATGAAAATTGCAAAATGAAATTTTAAAGTAACATTTGCAATAGCATCAAGAAAATGAAATATTTTAAAAAATGAAATATTTAAGTATAAAGTTAACAAACTACACATAGGATTTGCATGTTAATAATTATGAACACTGAATAAAAATCAAGATTGTCCTAATAATATATTGAGTGAATTAGGATAATTAGTAATATTTATTGATGCCAGTACTCTACAAATTGATCTATAGAGTGAATGCAAACCCAGTCTAATTTTTTGTAGAATATTTTTGTAATATTGATAAGCTTGTGTTGAATTTATATAGAAAGAATCAGTAGCTGAAATTACCAAAACTAATGGGAAAAATAAAAACAAACTTGGAAAATGCGTACTTCCTGATTTCAAGATTCACTAAAAAATTTGCTCTAATCAAGATATTATGTTATAAGGAAAGGAAAAAAAATATGCATGAGTAGTACCAATTAGAAAGCAGAAAAATAAACACACAAAATATAACCATCTGTTTATTTGTAAAAGTGCAAAGGCAATTAAGCCAAGAAAAATCTATTCAAGAAATGATTGTGGGCCAACTGGACTTCAATACATACTTCAAAACGTAGGCAAATTGTTAAATCAATAAGAAGCACAAACTGAAATCTAAAATTTAAAACTTTTAACCCATCAAAAAGAATATATATAGGAAAAAATTTGTTGTCTTGGGTTAGACAAAAGTTTTGTTTTATGCCATACCAACAGCACAATCCAAAAAGAAAGAATATTGATAAAATTAGAAATTTTTTTGCAAAAATAAGTGGCTGTCACCATGTTAAGTGAATGAAAAGACAAGCCATTCATTATCCAACAAAAGTAATCAAGGATTCTTAAAGAAATGGTAGATTCCAAGATGAGTCTGGAGCACGTTGCAGTGCCTGAAAAAAGGAAATACCCATAAAGGTATGGCAGCATGTTGAAATGGCACACTACGGCCACACCACCCTGAACGCGCCCGATCTCGTCTGAAATGGCACAAAAAAAATCCCCCCAAATTCCCAGAAGCTAAAATAGAGAATTTTGGGGAAAAAAAAAAAAGTAATAGCATGGTTAGGAGACAAAATATAAATGAGCTCATACTAATATAAATAAATAATTGTAAAAAAAAAAGATGTGAATCAATGGCTTTTCCTTCCAGAAGAATTCCAATTAATAGATGTATAAAGAAGTTGGGGTATAGAAAATCACCACTCAAATACCAATGTAATAACTTTTGCAGACTACATCCAGTCTGAATTCTGAAATTATTGGGCAAAGTTAGAGGCAAAACAAGGTATTTTCATCATCTCTATTTCTCCCTAGAGATATTTATTACTAGTAATGGAGAAAATAACTTTACACTGAAGAACCTAGAAGCTGTTATCTTAACCAGGTAATCAGGATTAACATTGGTAGAACGCATCATGTAACTCCTGATATGAAGCATCGAGAAGGACATATCTCTTTATAGGTTTTCTTTTAAAAAATGCATAACTTCAACCTCATGGTGAGAAAACATTAGACAACACAAGTTGGAGGATAGGCTACAATATAATTGACCAGTACTCTTTTAAAATTTCAAGGTCATGTAAGAAAGATTTAGGAAGAGTCGTAGGTTGGAGGAGACTAAGGACACACGACAAATAAATGCATTATAAGATCTTGATCCTGGCAAAGAGAAGAGCTTTAATGGCAAAGCTGGTGAAATCTGAATATAGTATATAGTTTAATAATAGTAGTATAAGAAAATTAATTTGTTGCATATACTAATAATAATTTTATGCAACATGTTAGCATTAGGGAAGGTTGAATGTAGACTAGAGGGGAAATTTCTGAACTTTTTTTGCAACTTTTATGTAAATTTAATCATTAAAAATTTAATTTTAATGTTAAAATTTAGAAAACCAACACATACAAAAGTAAAAGTTTTGAAATATATTTACCATGCAAATAGTAAACATATGAAAGCTGATGCAGATATTAGATAGATCTCATGAGATGAAGTATTACCAGAAAAAAGAAAGGCATTTCTTTTCAAGTGTGTCAACTTCATCAATTTTTGTAAATGTTTGTTGTGCACTTTAAAAGAATGCTTTGCAATCATTTATATATGAAGATACAACACAAAAAAAACCCACTAGAAAGACTAAAAATAAAAAGACTGACCTACCCAAAACCCAAAACCATCTACAGATTCAGTGCAATACCTGTCAAAATACTAACATCATTTTCACAGAACTAGAACACGAAATTCTAAAATTTATGTATAACCGCAAAAGACCCCAAATAGCCAAAACAATCTTGAGGAAGAAGAACAAAGCTGGAAGTACCCCAATCCCAGATTTCAAGATATACTACAAATCTGTAATAATCAAAACAGTATGGTACAAACACAAAATAGACACATAGATCAATGGAACCAAATAGAGAGTCCAGAAATAAAACCATGCTTACATGGTTAATTAGTCTATAACAAAGGAAGCAAGAATATACAATGGAGAAAAGACAGTCTCCTTGGCAAATGATGCTGGGATAACTGGACAACTGCATGCTAAAGAACAAAACTGGACCACTTTCTTAAACCATACACAAAAATAAACCCAAATGGATCAAAGACCTAAATATGAGATCTGAAACCATAAAACTCCTATAAGTGAACATAAACTTAGGAGGTAATTTTTTGACATCAGTCATAGTAACATTTTTCTAGATATACTTCCTCAGACAAGGGAAAAATAAACTATCGGGACTACATGAAAATAAAATACTTTTGCACAGTGAAGAAAACCATGAACAAAACAGAAAGGTAACCCACTGATTGGGAAAAGACACTTGCAAATGGTATCTCCGGTAAGTGGTTAATATCCAAAATATATAAAGAACTTATACAACTCAACACCAAAAAAAAAAAAATAATAATCTGATAAAAAATGGGCAAAAGACCTGAATAAACATTTTCCCAAATAAGACATAGAGATGGCAGATGCATAAAAAGATGATCAACATCATTAATCATCAGGGAAATGCAAAACCACAATGAGACATCACCTTATACCTGTCAGAATAGCTAGAATCAAAAAGGCAGGAAATAACAAATGTTGGCAAGAATGTGAAGGAAAAGGAACACTAGTGCACTGTTGGTGGGAATATAAACTATTGCAGCCACTGTGGAAAACAGTATGGAATTTCTTCAAAAAATTTAAAATAGAATTACTATATGATCCAGTAAATACACCACTCAACGGGGCATCTGGGTGGTTGAGTCAAGCATCTGACTCTTGATTTCAGCTCAATCTTGATCTCAGGGTCATGAGATCAACCCTCACATCAAAAGAAAGACTTTTACCATATATGACAACGTGGATGGACCTAGAGTGTATTATGCTAAGTGAAATAAGTCAAACAGAGAAAAAAAAAAACGTATGATTTCACTTATATATGGAATCTAAAAAACAAAACAAATAAACAGATTCTTAAATACATAGAACAAACATGTTTGCAAGAGAGGAGGTTTGCGGGGGATAGGGGAGGAAATGGGTGAAATAGATAAAAGGGATGAAGAGTTACAAACTTCCAGTTATAAAAAAGTCATATAGATGAGAAATACAGCTTAAGATATATAGTCAATAATATTTTAATAACATTTGGTAATGGATGATGACTTCTTATATTTGCAAGTTTTCATTTATATAGTTAGGAAACCATGTTTTAACTAACAGCTTCTTAACTCTGTCTCTCTGTCTCACACACACTGTGTATAAGAAGGTATAATTTTAAAAATCTTTCTATGAATTTGATGTACTCCAAACTCTAACCAAAATCTTACCACCTTGAAGATCTTCTGAAATACAACTCTGATCCCATACCTACTGAACTTTCTTAGGTTCCTGCTTGCCTTATAATAATGGGTGGATAGAAATGAAAGCACATGGCTCCCCTTTCATTGCCTAATGAGGTCAAAATATCTAACAACCACAGTTTTTAAAGAAGAGTTATCAGGAGAAGCTGTAGGTCTATTTCAGGGCTGCTAGTTGATTGAAATACTAAGGATAAAACTTCAAACTCAACACTGGAAGAAAGAACACAACAAAGTAAGATTTTGCCCATTAATGAAACATAGACTTAATCTCTTTTCAACTTGAGCTGGAAATTTCTAGATCTTAATGAAACTAGCTTAACGGTAGTTTGAGAGTTGCAAATGTATTTGATTTGCCAACATCTAAGTTAAGGAAAACCTCTCTTGAAATTAGGATTTTCTGAACTCCTACAGTTCCTGAAACCTTAGCTTCTGTGTGAGTATGTGTGTGTAACAAATAATAAATAATAGCCTACTCTTCCAACTCTTCTAGGTTTCTTTTCCTACAGCACAGAGAAAGCTGAAAGACAAGCTCCTTTCTTCATCTACTCATTAGTCATAGTATAGGACTAGAAATCCTCAGTTGTTTTGCCTATTTGCTTATAGCCCAAATGGCTAATACTGAACTTTCTGCTTTCCTCCAAGATCAAAAGTATTTTTAGATTCCTATATGAGATTAAATATTTTTACAAAGTAATCACAGAGCCACATTAAAAAAAGCAAAAATGTTCTGAGTTTTATGGGGACTCAGAAGTTTATAAGATAATCAGGCCTAACATTGAAACATCTTTTGGGTGGTAATTAAGACTATACATTCCTTGATCTTTGCTTAAAATATGCCTGATTGATAACACCTTAGCAGAATACATGCCTTTTAAATTTAATTTCATATTAGAAAATTCCCAATTTCCCCAGGATATTAGTAAGATAAATAATATCTTACAAAAGAGCTCAATATGAATTTCAAATATTATAAAATATATCTCTGAGAATCTTACAGAAGTTAATCTGATTTTTCATTCAATACAAAATTTCCTTCTATACATTTCTTCAAAATGGCTTTCATCTATATAAGCTCTATGTACCTATCCTTGTCTTTCAGATTACCTTTTATTTGGGTATCTGCCCCAGATGTTTGGAATTCTCTATCTCCTACTTCTCTAATACATAGTCTCTTGCTTTCATCTGGTCTTATTCATTCCCATTCTGTGAAACACATATGAATTGTTCACTTTTACCAGCTCTTTTCAGGATGATATTTTATTTGGACTCTCTGCATGGCTTTGATTTTAAATCAGTGGGGGACTTGCTTCTTGCATCACACTCAGCTTCATACTCTGCGGCTTGGGCATGAATTTGACTTCAGAACTGCAGACCTCAAAACCCCCCAAAATAATCATCCAGCCTCTTCTTGGCTTTTTAAAAACTTGTCTAACTAGCTACTGTGTCCTCACTTAGTTCTTTCTTCTATAGTCAAAACATCCACAGTAATTTAAATGATTAGTCATAAGCTATACAATGTAGTGCAGTGATTTCAAACTATAATAAAGAGTATCTAGGGTTCATTAACCAGGAGTGGGTTGGTGGGGATGTGGCCAAAAGCCAGAATGTGTGTGGCCTCTTTACCTCAAGTGCTGCTGGAGATATCATCTTATACCTGTCAGAATGGCTAAAATAAACAACACAAGAAACGACAGTTCTTGGTGAAGTGTGTAGAAAGGGGAACACTACTGCACTGTTGGTGGGAATGCAAACTGATGCAACCACTGTGGAAAACAGTATGGAGGATCCCCAAAAGGTTAAAACTACTCTTTGATCCAGCAATTGCACTATAGGTATTTACCCAAAGAATACAAAATACTAATTCAAAGGGATACATGCACCCTGAAGTTTATAGCAGCATTATCTGCAATAGCCAAATTATGGAAACAGCCCAAGTGTCCATCAACTGATGAATGAGTACGGAAAATGTTGTATATAAACACAATAGAATATTATTCAGCCATATAAAAGAATGAAATCTTACCATTTACAAGTACATGGATGGAACCAGAGAGTATTATGATAAGCAAAATAAGTCAGAGAAAGATAAATACCATATGATTTCACTCATATGTGGAATGCACGAAACAACAAAAAAAAATGAGTAAAAGGGAAAAAAGAGAGATAGAGGTAAACCAGGAAACACACTCTTAGCTATAGAGAAAAAATGATGGCTACCCAGGGATAGGTGTATGGTGGGATGGATTCAATAGGTGATGAGGATTAAGAAGTGCACTTGTGATGAATACTTGGTATTGTACAGAAGTTTGAAATCACTATATTATACACCTGTAACTAATATTATACTGTATGTGAACTCACTGAAATTTAAATGAAAGTTTAAGAAAAAAAACCCTCAGCTCAATACCTATTCACTATATATGTTGGATGGCCTAAGCCTATAAACACTCAAGATCTTCAGCTGTAAAGTGGGGAAAGCAATCTGCAATTCATAGTTTGAGAGGATACAGAATGAATTTATGGTTCCAAACCACTGAAAAAAACCACCTTCATGTAGTAAATGCTTAAAGTATGATTACTTGGAATTCCAATTTTTGTCATAATGGGGTGATGAATATCAAATTTAGCTTTATTCTATAAAAATTTATTAAATTGGACAAGATATGTGAAGCAACAACATATAAAGATATATGAAAACAATGTTTCTCAAGCATTGGACAATATGTCATGTAGTACTTTGATCATTCAAAGAAGTGGAATACATTAGGAGAGTTATATATTTACCCCAATTTTCCATCTGGGGAATTTTCCAAACCTGACCCCAGAGAAGGAGGAGCCCAAACAAAGAACAATGGTTTCACTAGTTGGAGGAAATCATTGTTCATGATTGGTGAGATGGCTGGAATTTGGAGTTAAAGGTTTTAAAATGGAGGGATATTCACAAAAAAAGAGTTTGAGGTGTGTGTGTGTGTACTCTTTGGCCAAATTCTAATCTAATAGAGCAAGGATCTAGAGTAGAGAACACACCAGAAAGACTATAGGTAAGCAGAGACTGCAGAGGTTGTAAAAAGACAAGAGACTTTGGAGTTTTGACAAGAGTGACTGAGTGAGTGGAACTGATTTTGAATATATAAAGTTGATTTGAAGTTGAAGAAGACCCAAAGATAACAGATATGTTGGAATTAGCAGGCAAAGGATTTAAGCAATGATTACAAATATCTACAAGAAACTCAACAAAAAATGGACATAAATCATTGAACATATGAAGAAACTTAGAAGAAAAGTGAAAGCTATACCAAAGTCAAAGAAACTATACATGACAACATATAATATCTAAAATAAAAACCCACCAGTTATCCTAACATCAGATTATATGGTGTCAATTAACCTGAGTACAGGACAATAGACTATCCTGACTGTAAAAGGGAGAGGAAAAATATTTTAAAGAAATCAACAAATTTTCATTGAATATACATAACTGGAGTTCCCAAAAGAGAAAAGGGGTTAAGACATGAAAAAAAGAGGATTTATAAGTCTGGTGAAGTATGAACCCATTTTTAAAAAAATGCTCAACAAATACCAAGTAAGATAAATACATGGACACACATGTACAGACAAATACAAGCAGGCACATCAGAGTCAAACTGTTGAAAACCAAACATAAAAAGAAAATTATAAAAGGAGAGAAAATGAAACATGATATGGGTTTAGATATATCTAGATCAGTGGATATGAGTAACTGTCAGCTTCTCATCAGAAATGCCACAAACCATAAAAGAAAAGGAATGGCACCTTTAAAAAGCCAAAAGAAGAAAAATCCCATGTCAATTAGAATTCTACATATCCAGCAAAACTATTTTTCAAAAATGATAATAAAAAAAGGATAATAACAATAACAATAACTGAGAGAAGTTGTTCCCAAAAGCCCTGCCCTCCAAAAAATATTAAAGGATCTTATTAAGGCTGATGGAAAATTATATTTGATGGAAACATAAACTTACATAATGCAAAGAACACTAGTAATGTCAAATAAATTGACATCTAATAAATTTTCCTCTTAATTTATTTAAAAGACTGTTGGCTGTTTATGGCAAAATAATGAGAGTGCATTATAGGGTTTATAGCATGTATTGAAATAAAATATGTGACAATAATACAACAAAAGTTGGGGGTTGAATACATGAATGTATACAGTTGTAAGATTCTTAAATTTTACATCAAGTGTTATAACAACTTGAAATTAGTGATAAATTAATGATATATATTAATAATGTTTTATGCTAAAAATAAGTGTATAAAACAGATTTGACTACAATGTGAATAAAGGAGATAGAATAGTAAAAAATATTTGATTAGTAAAAAAGAAGGCAAAAAATATTTAACAGAAAAACCAGAGAACACAAGAACAAATAAAACAAGAATATAATACACAACCCAATAATATCAATAACTGTATGAAATATAGGTGAACTAAAAATTTCCCCTCCAAAAAATAAAAAAGAGATTTTCAGGTTGGATAAAAAAGTTAAGACCCAACTACATGCTGTTTATAAGAAATGACTATAACTATCAGGGCCAAATAGTTTAGATAAAAACAAACAGGGGGCGCCTGGATGGCTCAGTTGGTTAAGCGACAGTCTTTGTCTCAGATCATGATCCTGGAGTCCCACAACAGGCTCACTGCTCAGCAGGGAGTCTGCTTCTCCCTCTGACCCTTCCCCATCTCATGCTGTCTTTCTCATTCTCTCTTTTTCAAATAAATAAATAAATAAATAAATAAATAAATAAAATCTTTTTTTTTTTTTAAAAAGGAGATATATTATGCAAGTTCTAATAGTATAAAAGATAATTGGCCCAAATAATACCACACTATGTGTATTTTAAGGCAAAAAGAAGAGCTATAGATAAAGATATTTCATAAAATGATAAAAGTATCAATTAATCAAGAGGATCTAACTCTCCATTTAGAACTTAATATCAAAGGATTAAGTTATGTAATTAAAAAACTGAAAAACTAAAGGGAGAATTCAACAAAACCACAATAATCATGGTAAATTTTAATGTGTCCCCTCAGTAATTGACAGTTACTTTTGTAAAATGTAATATATAGTGTGTATATATGTATATATTTATGTATTTTAATTATAAATTATTAATACACATATATATAAATAGCATATATATGTATATAGAAGTTTGGATTAGCATTATCAACATCTTAATGTAATTGCCCTTTATAGAACATTAGACCTAAATGAAAGAATGCATGTTCTGCAGTGCACATACACTGTTCACCAAGATAGGTCATATGCTGATCTATAAATCAATTTTGAATACATTTTGAAGAAAAGAAAATATACACTGAATGCCCTTTAAGAAAAAAATGGAATTGAGTTTGAAACCAATAAAAAATAAGGTACCTGAAAAATCCCCCCAACACTTGGAATTAAGTAATACACATAAATAACCCATGAGTCAAAGACCTACCCCTGCCTATTTTACACTATGTGAAAAAACTAATTTCATTTAGCTCACAGACTTAAATGTAACAGCTGACTGTAAAACTTCTAGGGAAAAGTAACAGGTAGAGAGACTTTTTTTTTTAAAGGCCAAAGAAATACCAGTAAGAAAAATTACTGATAAACTCGACTTCATTAAAATTCAGAGCTTCTTCACACCAAAGACACCACTAAGAAAATGAAAATAAAAAACATAGGCTGGGGGTAAAAAAGTGTTTTCAATATATATATCAGACAAGGAATGGGAAAGGAAGGGAAGGAATGTGAAGGGAAGAAAGAAAAAGAAAGATATATGTCATTTGCACCAGAATGTCTAAACTATAGAGAGGGACATGACTAAATGCTAACAGTGATATGGAACAAAATAAACTGAGATGTTTCTTGTGGGAGTGTAAAACATTGTCAGAATTTGGGAAAACAGCTTGATAGTGTCTCATAAATTTAAAAGTATGCCCACCCTATACCTATGATTCAGCAGTTTCATTACCAGATATTAAGCTAAAAAATTAAGTGAAAATATATTCCATAAAAAGACTTTTAGAAAAATCATCATAGCAGTTCTATTTCTTGTAGATTTAAACTGGAAATAGCCCATCAACTGGAAAATGTATAAACACATTGTCGTATATTCAAATGATGACATACTTCTTAACAATGTATGGAACAAAGAAGAATAAACTAATTGACTATCGATATATAATAAAATATATGATATAATATCACAGACATTATGCTGAATCTAAAAAGCCAGAAACAGATGGACATTAAGGAGGGCACTTGATGTCATGAGCACTGGGTGTTATATAAGACTGATGAATTACTGAGCTCTACATCTGAAACTAATATACTATATGTTAATTAATTGAATTTAATTTTTTTAAATACCAAAAAAAAAAGCCAGATGCAAAAGAGTACATACTGTTTGATACATTTATATAAAGTTCTAGAACAGATAAAACTGATCTATGGTAGTAGAAATGTGAACAGTTGTTGCTTCCAAAAGTGTAGGATATAAATTGAAGGGGTAGGAGGTTACTTTTTTGAGTTATAGAAATACTCTATATCTTGATAGCTTTCTGAGTGACAAAAGTATTTGGACTTCTCAAGGATTATCAAACTGTATACCTAAACTCTGTGCACTTCACTCTATGAATAGTAACAATGATGATGATGATAATAATAGTAATAATAATAATAATAATAATAAATGGTTATCTTTTCTTCTCTCTTCCCTTTCCCCTTCAATTTCTTGGTTGCCTGCCTCCAGATGTTCCCTTCCCAAGGACACTATTTTATTTTTGTGCTTTTTCAAATGTGACCTAGAGTCTGGTGGCTTTTAAAGGATTAATCATCCTCTTTTCTCCAGAATTATGATGATGGATTTAGAATGATTATTTATGTAATTTTGTCTCCTTGCATCATATTTTATTTTAAGAAATATAAGAATTGGGACTCCTGGGTGGCACAGTCGGTTAAGCATCTGCTTTTGGCTCAGGTCATGATCCCAGGGCCTGGGATCAAGTCCTGCATCAGGCTCCTCGCTCAGCAGGAAGGCTGCTTCTCCCTCTCCCACTCCCCTTGTTTGTGTTCCCTCTCTCCTCTCTCTCTAACAAATAAAAAAATAAAATCCTTAAAAAAATAAATCTATTAAAAATAAAGAAATATAAGAATTAACACAAAGGGATATATTCCTTTGAGTTTAAACAAAATGTTTCTTAGTCCAGTTTTAATGTTATTGCTCAAAGTGATTTTATTTATTTTTAAAGATTATATTTATTTATTTATTTATTTTAGAGAGAATGAGCCGGCGTGAGCAGGGGTAGGGGTGGGGGAGGAGCAAAGAGAGAGGGAGAAGCAGGCTCCCCACCAAGCAGGGAGCCTGATTCAGGGCTTGGTGTGGGGCTCAATGTGGGGCTGGATCCCAGGACCCTGAGATCATGACCTGTGCTGAAGACAGATGCTTAACCAACTGAGCCACCCAGGCACCCCATCTGTGTATCTTTTTAAAGCTAAATAAGCTTCCTGCCAGATTTATACCAAGGGATATTTTCCTCAAGAATTTGGAAAAAAATGTCTTTAAAATGTAATCATCAGTGAAGATGGTACTTTCTCTCAGTTTCTGTAGGAGGGGAGGAGCCTAACTTCAGCTGGTACCTGGCTCCAATCCCCCCTCCTTTCACTCATGTAAGAAATTTATTTTTCCTTTGGATAAAGACAATTAGCAAACACAGGTGGCTCCTCCAATTACCAGGTGAATTTAGGATAAAGTATGTATGACAAATAATGTTGTTGAGACCTTTCATTTGAGGACTAATTGTTTATTTTGAAAAATGTATGCAGTGAGTTCTATCTGTTTGTATAAAACAGTAAAATTTCCTTTTGTCTTTGCAACAGTAAGATTTCCTTTTGTCTCTGCCATCTCTTTAGTGGATTGCCTAAAGTGAGCATAACATTCTGGCTTAATGCTTATTCAGTAATAAAATTGCCCTCTTCCTGTGCTACTTTTTGGAGCAGTTTTCTGGTTTGACCAGAGATTTTGCTTTTAATTATATTTCCCCAACACTTTTTTTTCCCCCCAGAGTCCCCAACACTTCTAACAAACTGTAAACTAAGTTTATCCCACAGAGCTGAAATTTACATGTATCAGGTCCAGAGACAAGTTGCCATTTCTGTTAACCTTGCAGTTCCAACCCAGATTCCCAGAGAAAGATTGATGCCTCATAAAATGTGTTAACTACATGTTTATTCTCTTGATTTTACGAAGAAAAAAGAAATTAAGTTTCAGGATGGTTAAATATCTTGATGCAAAATTAAATATATATATTTAGTCAACAAAACTATGGAATTTTGGAACTTCATGGCAATATTCTTTATTGAATATGGAACCAAAGATGATTATTTGCTTAGATTTCTATCTATGGATTCTTTAATGTAACACATATTAATTTAGTCATCTATCTGGGGTTTTTTTTTCCTTTAAAACTATAATTTATTGCATGAACAAATTACATAATAATGGTATTGTTTCACAGACCTTTATTCGTTCGTTGTCTGAGAGTACTGTCAGGCAGGATTACAGTTGGTTTGCCAAAGGGCATATAGACAGAACATGAACAATAAGGTTATGGTCGCAAGAATCCCTGATCTCGTTCAGTAGACTTGAGAAAATGATATGAATCCTAAAATTTTATACTTCAGTGGGCTTTCAAAATAATCTTTTAGTTTAGGTGAGACGTCTGGCACTCAACATGGTTAAGTTTTATGATAAAAAGACCAGCATCAAATTTATTGAAACAATTCTTTCTGAGTTGGGTTATAACATATTTCTTTGGTATCACTCCTCTAAGATTTTTTGAAGTTTCTTAACTGAATGGAAATATCTTCCAGCTAAGAAGTACAATATGTATCCTTAGGTGGCAAAATCGCATAGCAAAAATATCAGTGAAGTTGAATTCAGGAAAGTCATATGCCTGTTCTGGCTTTACAGCTGAGAATTATTGTGATCCTGTGAAAGTAATTTCACCTCCTGTACCTTTATTACTTCACGTGTAAAATAAAAGCATTGCACCAGCAGTGTTTTCCAACTGTATGTTTTCAAGTGTTCTTGAAATGCCGTTCCAAATTAATAAGAGATCAGTGAGAGAGAAATAACATAGTGATGGAAATGTAAACTACAAACTGTAGTGTGATGAGCCTTTGTTCAATAACACTCCTGGCTAATCAAAGGAAAGCAGATTTTCTCTACCAGTGCTTTGTTGCATCCATTCAGATACTGATGTAAGAGTGTAATTGTCTATGTTTTTATTTTTCTTTCATATATTTGACCTTTGATATGTTTCCTTTTCTTAATTTGTCTAAAAAGAAAGTCACGGAATTTATAAGTTAACATGAGGACATGTGCAATTGAATGTGCTTTTCCATTTTCGGTGACCTTTTCCTGATGAGTGCATTAGAGTGCATTGTCTGTGACACCCAGGAGCTGCTCAGGAGACTTAGTGAATCCAGGAATTTCTGAAAGGTCATAGATTTTATTGCTATTCATGTGACAGCTTTTTTTTTCTTACTTTGAATCTGCTCCATAAAACTCATTGTTGTGTGTAGATGGCTAGTCAATAGATTCACTTAGGTACCTTGGATCTTTAGATCCAATTATTTACATTGTAATGGAAATTCTTTTACTGTTGAGACACCAGGCTGACTCACTGCTTTGAGTATGGGACTCTTGATCTCAGGGTTTGTGAATTTGAGCCCCACATTGGATATAGAGATTAAAAATAAAGTCTTAAGGGGGTCTGGGTGGCTCAATTGGTTAAGCCACTGCCTTCGACTCAGGTCATCATCCCAGAGTCCTGGCATTGAGTCCCATATTGGGCTTCCCCTGTTCTGCAAGGAGCCTACTTCTCCCTCTCCCTCTGCCTGACACTCCCCCCACCTTGTGCTCTCTCTCTCTCTGTCAAATAAATAAATAAAATCTTTTAAAGGACAAAATAAAATAGTCATTAAAAAATTCTTTTACTGGGCTCCTGGGTGGCTCAGTGCGTTAAGCTGCTGCCTTCGGCTCAGGTCATGATCCCAGAGTCCTGGGATCGAGTCCCGCATGGGGCTCTCTGCTCAGCGGGGAGCCTGCTTCTCCCTCTCTCCCTCTCTCTCTGCCTGCCTCTCTGCCTACTTGTGATCTCTGTCTGTCAAATAAATAAATAAAATCTTAAAAAAAAATTCTTTTACTGTTAAAATCATTTGGGAAACATATTTCACAAGGATAATAATTCTAGCAAGAGGATACATATCCAGAGGATGTCAAAACTATACTGTGGGTGGATCTAATCCTTTTTCTGTTTTACCTAACATGAGCGTGATCCCAAGGTATTAATTTGATTGTGCTTTTTTTTTTTAAGTCAACTGCCTCATAGGGTTATCCATAATTTTAAAGATAAATATATAATGCTCTAAATGTATAAAACATATCAAGATCAACATTTTTGGGCTTCTAAAGTAAATTCACATTTATTTTAAGATCTTGAAAATGGGGGTGCCTGGATGGCTCAATTGGTTAAGCACGTCTCTTGGGCTCAGGTAATGATCTCAGGGTATCTCAGGGATCTCAGAGCCCTGGGTAGCATCAGGCTCCTCCCTCTCTCTCTGCCTGCTGCCCCCCCCCCACTTGTGTGCTCGCTCTCTCTCACTCTGTGTGTCAAATAAATAAATACAATTTTTTAAAGATTTTATTTATTATCTGACAGACAGAGATCACAAGTAGGCAGAGAGGCAGGCAGAGAGAGGGGGGGAAGCAGGCTCCCTGCTGAGCAGAGAGCCTGATGCGGGGCTCAATCCCAGGACCCTGGGACCATGACCTGAGCCAAAGGCAGAGGCTTTAACCCACTGAGCCACTCAGGCGCCCCAATAAATAAAATTTTTTAGCTTAACTTCCTGTATACACTGTCATGAGTTTCTCGAAATTAGTTGAATATTTTGGTAAAGGTTCATCAAACTTGTGTAGATGGCTAGTCAATAGATTCACTTAAGTACCTTGGATCTTTAGATCCAATTATTTACATTGTAATTGAAATTCTTTTACTGTTGGGACACCAGGCTGACTCACTGCCTTGAGTGTGGGACTCCTGATCTCAGGGTTCCATTTTTCAATTTAAAAATGAAAAGATAAACTAATTGTATTATTAATCAAGTGTCAAGGTTAATAAAGCACCCTTAGATTTATGGCCAAAAGGATATTTTATTATTGAGTCAGTATTGAAATTTAAAAATGGTATTTCATTTTAAAATGCTTCTTCTAAGCAGACTACAGCTATATTTAGTAAGCACCTTCACTAACAGTGCCTAGTTTACAATTTTAAATCTTCATTAGTGCTACTAATTAGAGACTGAATTCTTTAGAGATACTGTAAGAATGCCTGCAGTGTTCTCTTGGTAAGGGATCTGTCTCTGCTGACCCTTTTCCCTAACTTTTAAAAATCTGCAGAGGAATTATTTCTTTAAAACAGTTCATTCAATGAATCAAAAGAGATAGTAGATCTTTCTCCAAAATTCCTTTAATTTAGATTTAATGGCTCTGTTAAAATTTTAATTGAGTTTTGACAGACCATAAGATTTTAATGATCAATTTATTGAGAAAATTTCTGTGAAAAAGAACTTTCATTTTCCTTCACATCAGTATTATCAATAATAAAAATAGTTAAAGCTAGTCAATTATTTACTGTGTTCAAGCCTCATATGTTTAAATATATTTATATACATAAACATAATGACATTCTATAAAGTACATAACTGTATCATAAGTTACTTGATCTAATATACCATTGCACCATAGATTGCAAGAAGTAAGACATACCATTTCTATTTGCCACTAAGAAAGAAAACAAAGCTGACCAATAAATTATTACATTGATTTTAAGATACAGCAAAGACACTGGAAAGTAAAATATGTCTTTCACGATTAGTGATGGTATTCATCATTCCCATTTTTCAAATAAAGTAACTATATAAGGAACAGTAGGGTTATAGAACTTGCCTGATATTCAGGGAACTGGAGGAGTGGCAGAGCTGCAGCCTAGCTTCAGGGTCCTCAAACATTACCCACAACCTTACACTGTCTCGGATACAAAAAAGAACATAATTTAAACCTATATCAGAGTCCAAAATATCTGGAAGAGAACAACAAAACCAAATCTGGTTGTGCTCTGGTAAAAGTTGTTCTAGTATTGACATTTTAAAATCAGAAACAAAATCCTTTGAGGGAGTAGTAAAAAATTATCACACTACATATGGTTTTTAGGTCAAATCAGCTGTAAAAAGATGTCTTATGTATTTATATATAAATCAATATACATATACAGTTTGGTTGATGATATAATATCTTATTTAAATGGAATAGTGGAATTTTTTTTTTTGAATAGTGGAAATTATTAACCAGAACCAACAGGTTGAGAGACAGAACACATACTTATGATCTAATTTTGGTAAAACTAAATATATATGCACATGTATGTACAGAGAAAGTTCTAGAAGGGTATTTATAGTAATATGCTGGTAAACACACTTGGAGGAGGAGGGTTAAATATATAGCACTTACTGATTTTCATGGTGTAAATACTCCCACTATGGCAATCAGCCATTTGGCCATCAACACAATACCAATACAATGTCCCTGAATACACAAGTAGAAAAAAGGTGTGCCCAATTAGGTCTGGGAGACAGTAGGAACCAGTTTCAGCAAACCTCTGGTTATGCACTAAGGTGTTAACTATGGTGATCTCTGGTAAGGGCAATGTCAGGTTTGATTTCCTTGTTTTTATGTTGATTGTCTATAATTTTATTTGTTCTACAATGCAAATACACTACCATTGTTTATGTATATGTGTGTATGTGTGTGTGGGTGTGTGTGCACATATGGGTGCATGCACATGTGCACGCACATAGCCAACTAAGGAAAGATTTTTGTCTCCCTAACTCTCCTTACCCTATAGCATTACCTTACAAATCAAGTAATTGGAATCCATGTATCAAAAGGAATATTGTTCTAATGAAGCAAAGGATTTTGGTCTGCAGAAATATTTCATAAAAAATCTGCTCAAAATAGCTTTAAAAACCAATCTGAAAAGCAGTCAAAGGAGTATTATTTTGTGGTCCATGCTTAAGAAGTATATTAGGGAGTTTATCTCTGGGCATTAATTCCTTCTCCCTGCATGAGAAGTATTCATAAAATGCTTCTCAAGACTACTTCTGGGATGCCTGGGTGGCTCAGTTGGTTAAGCGGCTGCCTTCAGCTCAGGGTATGATCCCAGCATCCTGGGATCGAGTCCCACATCGGGTTCCTTGCTTTGTGGGGAGCCTGCTTCTCCCTCTGCCTGCCACTCCGTCTGCCTGTGCTCGCTTGCTCTCTCTCCCTCTCTGCAAATAAATAAATAAAATCTTTAAAAAAAAACAAAACTACTTCTAATCTTTTCCCTTTGTATAATACACTAAAGTAATGAAATATTTCCAAAAACGATATGGATGTAGCATATTTCATGATTTGTTTTCATTGGTGAAAAAAATCTTCATAGTTTAAAAATACATTCTGTCAACCCAGCCATTCAATGGGAAAAAAGGTCTACTAAGAAGCGAAGAAATGTGAAACATGAATGACTCATTGTTCCCCATGTGTATTCCCCTGATCCCTATTATCTCATTCTTGAAAAAGCCTTGAAAAGCAGCATGAGACTGAAGGAAACATCACTTCAGTGACCTAAACCAACTTTTTGTGAAGTACTTTAAATGCAAATGGAAAATTATCTCCACATACTAAAGTTTATCTCCAATGAACAAATTATTGCTGTGACAGTGGGTCACTCTCAAAAAGGTAGGTATCATATGTACTGGACAGACCAATTCTATCTTAAAACATTGGTTTAATCTGCCTTAAAACATTGGCTAAAGACCATCTGTCTGAAGTACCATTTTACTAAACTGGTATTTCTTCCTAAATCTTTGCTCTGTGGAAATAAAAGAACTTCTGTTTGGTTATTTAACACTTACATATAAAAAGCCTTTTCCATATTTATAGGCTTTTGCCAAATTAAAGGCAGAATTCAGAAATTATCTATATAATTTGTTCCCATCATGGACTTGTGCATATATCTACCCTATTTCCTCATCATAAATATGGAAATAAATTAAATGTATTTAAAGACATGAAATCTCAAAAAATATGCTTCAGGAATTCTGAAGATTAAGATTCTCTCATGATTGAGAGCATCTATTTCCAGGGAAAAGGCTTTATACGTGTAATCTAGAAGGAAATGGAAATATATACAAACTATGCACCTTAAATAATGCTTTTTAAAAGGAGGAAGAACAATATATATTTAATAAAAATGCAAATTTGAAGCCTGGCAAGGTGAAGTTTCAGCAATGATTTTAAACTATACAGTTTACCTTAAGAATTCTCCTGTTAGCAGTTCATCTTTCCTCTTACCATCATTCAATGGTGGTGGAAGTTGAGGGGATTTTAGAAGTGGGCAGGGGAGAAATAGATAAAACTGAATTATTTATTTCTGAAAAGTGATTTACTTTCTGCTTTTCATCCCTCTAGAATATTCTTGTTAGGGGTGCCTGGGTGGCTTAGTCATTAAACATCTGCCTTTGGCTCAGGTCATGATCCCAGAGTCCCGGGATTGAGCCCCTCATCGGGCTCAATCCTTGCTTAGTGTGGGGCCTGTTTCTCTCTCTTCCTCTGCCTGCATTCTGCCTCCTTGTGCTCTCTCTCACTCTGTCAAATAATATATAAATAAAATCTTAAAAAAAAAATAGAATACTCTTATTATATTTTAAGCTTTTGTTGTTTTATTTCAGAAGCACAATGCCTGAAAATCCCCTTTGTGTATGAAATACAATGTTAGGATGATCCCTGCATTATTTAGCCAGTTACTCCTGTCACAAATAAGTTTAGAATGTTAATTATTTCTTTGTAATTTTGAAGAGCTTTTTGTTATTTCTTAATACATTTTTAGAGCTTTCGCATGAAAAGCAGCAATCATAGTTTAGCGAAGGGCGAAGGGATGATGAAATCCTGGGGTGCATTTTAAGACAACTGTACAATGACCAAAAGAGTACAATGTCTAACATATAGGGGTGAGTTTTGTCTGTCTGTTCTGCTTTAGTTCAACTAAACTATTAAATTGATACTCCGTACTGATGAGTATGCCAGATGCAGATTAAAAAAAAAAATTATGTTTAAATATATAAAATATCTGGTCCTGCAAAAAATGCCAAATATTTCTATTTGACTGAATTTAAAACCTGATTTTTAAGCTCATATTCTCTTGTGTGCTTTCATATTCTGAGACTTACAGCTAAGTGTGCTTTAGAACTACTTTGGGTCAAAGTACAATCTGGCAAATTTCTGCAGGCTCTGCTTTCCCATCCATTGCCACTGCTTTCCCTACCTCATACACTGTTCTCTGTGTGTGTGTGTGTGTGTGTGCGCACGCACGTGCGTACGTGTGCACACACACGTGGGCATGCATACCTAGGATTTAAAGAAAGGTTCATCTTATTACAAAGCAATACCAGTAGCCAAACCATCAAACACATCACTTCTTGGTGTTTGTTTGTTTTTTTCCTTAGACCCGTGAATTCCAGCAAGAGGATGGCCTTGATTTGGCAGCACGAAATCCAGGGGAGGATGAAGATAAATGCATGGAGCTGAATACAAGGACATTAATAAAATGAATGGAGAGACTCTGCTCTATTTTCCACCTTTCAGTTCCCCAAATCCCCTTTCACTAACAGCTCCCAGAAGTCTCTGGATAACAGCCGCCATCAGACTTCTAGCAATTGACTTCACGGTTTCAACTGTCAGGTACCCACCCAATCACCCGATGGTGAAGCCCATGGGTAGACAAAGCTTTGGATGGATGCTCTCCTCACTCTGCTTGGGCTCTGCCCCCCTATACCCAGACTGACTGCCTCCCCCTACCCACACCTCTCCACCTCATGGATTCCTCTTCCTCCACTTGGGCTCAATACTTTTAGGCAAGGCTACCTCTTTGTGTAGATACCTTTCTTATTCTTCTCAGGCTCTCTGATACCAGCTCTGACTCTCATACTTCCTCTGGGCTACCACTGCCCGTCATCCCCCAGTGCAGTTTCTCCTGCCTAATGGCTTGAGGACTGAATTATTTAGTAAGAGAGGGAAGAGAAACAAAAAAGAAGGGGAAGAAGAATAGTGTATCACTTTTTTTTCTCACTTTATTTTATTTCTTTTCAGTGTTCCAGCATTCATTGTTTATGCACCACACCCAGTCCTCCATGCAATATGTGCCTTCCTTAATACCTACCACCAGGCTCACCCAGCCCCGCATACCCCCCTTCCAAAACCCTCAGTTTGTTTCTCAGAGTCCACAGTCTTTTGTGTTTTGTCTCCTCCTCCAATTTAGTGATTTGGGGGGAAATTGGAGTGTATCACTTTTAATTACTTTGTTGAAGAAGCTCATCTCATGACAAAATCAAAATGCAACTTTCATCTCCTGCTGACTCATTAAAATTTATTTATTAGGGGAATATTTGCATCTTCGTTTAGGTAAAAAAAGATTATTTCAGCAATTTTCTCTTTGACTCCTATATTAAGATTATCATCATGGACTGAATCTTTGTGTCGTCCTCCCCAACATACACACACAAAAGCATGTGTTAAAATATAATCCCTATTGTTGCAGTATTTGAAGAGTGCTGAACCCTCATGAATGGGATCAGTGCCTTTATAAGGAGAAGACAGAGAGCCAGCTCACTCTCTTTCTGCCCTGTGAGGATACAACAAGAAGTTGGCAGTCTGCAAACTTGACAAGAGCTATCCTCACCAGAACCCAACCACTCTGGCATCCTAATCTCTTCCTAGCCTCCAGAAACTGTGAGAAATAAATTTCTGTTGTGTATTAGCCACCCAGCCAACAGTAATTTTTTTGAGCAGCTCAGATTGACTAACACACTTGTGGTTCTCTCAGTTCACAAAATAAAGGCACAACAAGTCTCAGTTTGTTTACCTGAGTTTCATTCTGGTAAACAAACTGAGACTTGTTGTGCCTTTAGAATGCCCAGTTCTTTGTAGTAATGTAGTAATCAAGTTTCGGACTTGACATACTGTGAGGTCTTCTCTCTGTCTTGTGACTATAAGGAATAACGACTCACACACAGATGGCTTCTGCTGGAGATCTCTGTCTTGTGTATCTTCACCTCTTCCAAATCCCTGCCCACTTACCTCCAGATCTCTCTAGGGTCAGGGTAGAGATAGGAGAGGAAAGAGCAGAAAAAGGCCACTCTGGGCACTTTTTACATTGATTTTACTCCCCTCCGAGCTGATAGGTATTGAAATTGGCTCTGTGGGGGTCTTTAGAGTGTTGGAAAGTTCATGGATTAAGAAGAATGGACAAAAGTTGGGATTGGGAGGGAGACAAACCATAAGTGACTCTTAATCTCACAAAACAATCTGAGGGTTGCTGGGGGGAGGGGGTCGGGAAAGGTGGGTGGGGTAATGGACATTGGGGAGGGTATGTGCTATGGTTAGTGCTGTGAAGTGTATAAACCTGGCGATTCACAGACATGTACCTCTGGGGATAAAAATTTTTTTATAAAAAATAAAAATTAAAAAAAAAAAAGTTTTACATATCACTTGAGAGAGTCACTTACAGAAATATCATAGAATTGCCTAGAAATATTGAGGGGCAATTGATGTTCCCTATCAGAAATTTTTATGAAACTCTAAAATATTATTCAAAATAATTCAATCTGCTGTTCCTGCTCTTTACCCCTTTCATGCCTCTGCCACTAGTAAGATTGACCAAAGGGTCCATCATACATATGAATAAAAAGGAATCCCTTCCCCAAATCATGGTGAGTATGATTTTTTAATTATACTGAAATGTATTTTTATCCTTCACAACTGAAAATTAGTAGGTAATATGATATTTGAAAAAATTATAATTCTTGATCTATTTAGTTATATTAAGCTTTTAGCAGAGAATAGATTATGAATATTGAATCCACATAAAAGTTTAACATGCTTAACCCTTAAGTGAAGGAGGAAATTGAACTACAGAACTAAAATTACATGAAGTTTCAATTATTCAAATGAATTTCAAGAAAATGTCCAATCTTGGGCTGCAAGTCCAAAAATAGGAGGCAAAGAACTTGGACATAAAAATACAAAGAGACCTGCAACTCATCTGTCTTGGAAGGGACGTTGAGGCTATTCATGTCCCCCATGGCTAACAGTAACCAATTTAAAATGTGCTATATAGTAATTTTCAATGAAGTGACATATATAGTTATTTTGTTCTGTAAATCCAAAAGAAACCTATGATCAGAACATTTGCTGTCATTTTCAAAGCTTTACATCATTAAACTGGCGAAAGGCATGTATATAATATACGCAACAAAAGGTTCATATTCAGAATAAAAAAATAACCACCTCTCAGTCAAAAATAAAAAGAAGGAAAACAACAAAAAATGGAGAAAAGACTTTGGCAGGCATTTCACAAAAGAATATATTGAAATAGCAGGTGATTATCAAAACAATATCAAGCCTTTGTTAAGTTCAAAATAACACTGCATTTAGGTACTACCACACACTCTCTAATGTATATGGAGAAAATATGTAGCAACTGGAGGTCTATGTATTGCTGGTGAGAGTGTAAATTGGTAAAACCTGTTTGGAAAACACTCAGTACATTTCAAATATAAAGCTAAATATGTGACTTCCATAAGATTCACCAGCACCACTTTTAAGTGTATACTCAAGGTAAGTGAGAACAGTGTGTAGCAGAAAACACCTATGCAAGAATGTTCATGGAAGTATTGACCACCAAAGTAAAAAACTGCACCTTCTCAAATACTGTCAAGAATTGAATGGATAAGTGTAGAAATGCATGTTCATTCAATGAAATGCTACATAGCAATAAAAATGATCAAATGTTTGCTACATGCAACAATATGGATGAACATCAGTGAAACTGTGATGAGCAAAATTAAGTCAGAAAAAAGACTACATATGATATGATTCCATTCATATAAAGTTCAAGAATAGCCAAAACTATTTTAAATTATGTAACTTGAAGTCAAGCAAAGTGATTATTTCTGGGTGCAGGAGTGGGAGAGAATAAACTGTGAAAGGACATCAGGAAGTCTTCTGAAGACATTAAAATGTTTTAAGTCTTGCTCTGAGTGATGGATACAGAGGTGTATACTTATGTGCACTTTATTATAAGTCAAAAATAGAACTTTTATGTTTTATTTCTTCAGACTTTATTTTTTCAAAGAAGTTTTAGTTCACAACAAAATTAAAAGAAAGGTACAGATATTTCCCATATATCCCCGGCCCCCATATATGCAAAGGTTTTCCCATTATCAATTTTTCCCCTCACATCAGATTAGTACATTTAGTACCAACGCTGACACATCATAATCACCCAAAGCCTATAGTTTACATTAGCTTACTCCTTGGGGTGAGTTGTACTTTCTATGGATTTGAAGAAATATATAATGGCATGTATCCATTATTAAACTATCACATATTTACTGTCTTAAAAACCATCCGTACTTAATCTATTCAATCCTCCCCCTCCATCCAACCCTTGGCAACCACAAAATCCTTTTGCTGTCTCGATAGTTTTGCCTTTCAAGAATGTCATATAGTTAGAATCACACATAATGTAGCCTTTCTTCACCTACTAATATGCACTTAAGTTTTCTTCATGTGTTTTCATGGCTTGATAGCCCATTTCTTTGTAGTGCATAATAATATTCCATTGTCTGGAGGTACCACATTTTTTTTAATCCATTCACCTACTGAAAGAGATCTTTATTACTTCCAAGTTTGGGGAGTTATGAATAAAACTCTATAAACATTCATATGCAGGTTTTTCCATGGGCATAAGTCTTCATAAGGTTTGTGATTGCTGGTTCATTTCTTAAGACCATGTGTAGTTTTGTAAGAAACCTACATGTCTTCCAATATGGCTGTACCATTTTGCATTCCCACCAGCAAGGAATTAGAGTTCCTGTTGCTCCATATCCTCATCAGCATTTGTTGTTATCAGTGGTCTGGATTTTGGCCATTTTGATGGGTGTGTAGTGGTATCTCATTGTTTTAATTACTGATGACATATAGTCAGGAGTATCTTTTTTAAGTTTTTATTTAAATTCCAGTTAGTAGCTAGAATAAATAATCCTAAAATATGTATGGAACCCCAAAAGACCATGAATAACCAAAGGAACCTTGAAAAAGAAAAAACAGAGCTGGAGGCATTACAATTCCAGACTTCAAGTTATGTTACAAGGCTGAAGTGATCAAGACAGTATGGTGCTGTCCAAAGAATAGACACATAGATCAGTGAAACAGAATAGAAAACCAAAAAGTGAACCCACAATTATATGGTCAATTAATCTTCAACAAAGGAGGCAAGAATATGCAACAGAGAAAAGACAATCTCTTCAACGAATTGTGTTGGGAAAACTAGACGGCCAAATGCAACAGAATGAAACTGGACCACTTACTTACACCACACACAAAAATAAATTCAAAGTGGATTAAAGACCTAAATATGAGCCCCCAAACCACAAAAATCCTAGAGAAGAATGTTAGCAGTAATCTCTTTGAAACTGGCTTTACAGCAACTTCCTTCTAGCTATGTCCCCTAAGACAAGAGAAACAAAAGCAAAAAATAAATGATTGGGACTTTATCAAACTCACAAGCTTTTGTACAGGAACAGAAATAATCAACAAAACTAAAAGGATTATCTCTGAATATGGTTATTTTTCACCTGTACATCTTCTTTAGTGATGTGTCTGTTTTATAGTCTTTGTCCATTTTTAAGTTGGGTTATTATTTTTATTATTGAGTTTTAAGAGTTTTCTTTGCACATTTTGGATAACACTCCTCTAAAGATATGTCTTTAGCAGAAAGTAATATTTTGAAAAATAATCTTTGAAAATTTCTAGACTGTATCACTACTCATTCATGGAAAGGGTTACATGGCCACATTACAAGTGTGTCAGACTCTTGTCCCAATGATATTGTAGCCAGTGATATTCAAAGTATCAGATTGAAATGACTTATATCTTCATAATCCCTCAAAAGACACCTGGTTTAAAGTCATCTAACATTTTGTAGCAAAGCTATGCCCTCTTCGATAAGTAAATTATCACCCTCTGAAAATCAACAAATATCTTTACACTGGGAAACGATGAACTCCAAATGTTTGACCATGGGGTACCAACTGAGTAGGTTATCCAAGTCTTTCCTGTAAATTGTGCATTAGCACATCCATCTGCCATATCACTGAAGATACCCAGAGGCGTTTCTTGTGTTTGTCCCTGAAAAATTTGAGCAGGCCCAGCATGGCACAAGGAAGTGTTCCATATTTTTTTTAAGATTTTATTTATTTATTTATTTGACAGACAGAGATCAAAAGTAGGCAGAGAGGCAGGCAGAGAGAGAGAGAGAGGGAGAAGCAGTCTCCTTGCTGAGCGGAGAGCCTGATGTGGGGCTTGATCCCAAGACCCTGAGATCATGACCTGAGCTGAAAGCAGAGGCTTTACCCACTGAGTCACCCAGATGCCCCGGAAGTGTTCCATATTTTTAGCATGATAACAGCTATCCTACAACTGGCCCTCTTTATCCCTTCACTGAGAATTCCCTAAGCAGTGTTAACTGATAAGGAAAATACTGTAATTCTGGTTTACAGATAATGCTGCACAATATGCCATCACCAGCAAAGTGTGGATCTTTTTAGCATTATTTTCTAAACACAAATGCCCTGAAGAAAATTGAAGAAGAGAAATCCTGCCTCTGGGAATAACTAAGCAGTATGTGTCATTTTAGGGGGAAGCAAGGTAGCCTGAGGTAAGCACCTATACATATTAATGGCAATGGCTAAGTTAATGGTCATTTACTGGGACCAGAATAGGGACTTGGAAGCAGTGTGATGAAGAGATTTGGGGACAGAATGCATAAAGGATGAGTATAGAGCACTAGAAATGAACCAGAGGATAAGAAAATTTGTACCCTCTGTGAGTGGTCTTAAAAGAGCCTCATTTCAGAGGATGTTTCCTCTAATCTAGAAAACAAGATGGTCTCTTCTATATATATGTGACATTCTTCTTTACTATTTACATCTCTGCTCAATCAGTGGACTCATAAATACAAGGCCATTTGGCAAGTCAGGCCAGCCTTGCATGGGCTCTACAACAGTGGCCTTTGCCAACACCGAGTTGAAATGTCTAATGCTTCTGATGACAACCCAATGATAGCAGTAGTAGATACTAAACTTGAGCTATGCTATCATGACTCAAGAGGGTTATAAGATTACTAAATATATATATCATCACTGTATTTCATAAAATATTTCTTCTAACCAAGGGAATCACTTTTCAGAGGAAGAATATATCAAAGATCCACATAGTACACTTTCTTCCTACCACTTACCCCATCATCCTGAACCAGATATTGAACACTCCATTATGGTGCTATGTGTAAAGGCAAGACTTTTCAAGGTTGGAGCACTGATTCAGGATGTAATATGTGTTATCTAGCAGCTTTTCCTTCCACAGTCAAATCACAAAGGCTCTAGCCTTCAGGGATGGAAGCATGAGGAGCAGCTATTATTAATCACATAATTATTTACTCACAAAAATTTTCTTTGTCATCTTTTACTCTAAGATGTACTCATTTACAGGAGTTAGTATTTTTTTTTTTTAAAGGACTTCTACCAGAGGACAAAGTAGCTACACTGAATTGAAAGTTGAGATCTTCATCTAATTTTTTTTTGTTCTTAAGACTTCATGACAGTGGGTGAAACAGTTAGAAAGGGAGTTTCTAGGGGCTCCTGGATAGGATAGCTCAGTCAGTTAAGCGTCTGCCTTAGGCTGAGGTCATGATCTCAGAGTACTGGGATCAAGTCCCAAGTTGTGATCCCTGCTCAGTGGGGTGCCTCCTTCACCCTTTCCCTCTGCCACTCCTCCTGCTTGTGTTCTCTTGCTGTCTCTCTCAAATAAATAAATAAAATCTTTTAAAAAAACAAGCAAGAAAGGGAGTTTTTGTGTTGGTTTGTAGTAATTATCACTGCTAGAAAGATGAAAGAGTTTCAGAGAGAAAATGGGAGAATAAAGGAATGGAGGGGCACTCTTTGTAACTTTACCTTGGAAGTCTATATTCAGTATTGAAGATAAATAAAGGCTCAGATCTCTGACTAATAAAGATTCAACTCACCATGATGAGTAAAGAACCCTCAAAAAACTGGGGTGCTAGGCAAATGCTAACCAAATACCAAATAAATATTTCAGGAGGGTAATCATAAATTCCCAAAGAAGGCCACTTACAGAACAGCACTGCTATAAAAATTTTGAGAAATAAGCAGAAGTAGCCTATCCCTATATTTATTTCCTTGCTGGAATTTGCAAACATCTAGTTGTTTTAACTAGTTCTTTTATTTCCTTATTCCTTTTCCCCTCAATCTAATAGATAATAACTACCTATTTATAAGTATATGCTTAAAGATAAAGGAAAGGTGAAGAAAATTCATTTTAGTCCACATATTTAAAAATGCTTGCAGGTTGTGGTAGAACTAGAGAAAGAAAGGCTGCTCACAGGTGGTAGATGGGATTTCCTCCCTTTGCAGAGTGGATAACCACCTTTTAAGCTGCATCCATAGTGGCTATCCGTATACAGGAGACATTTTTAGAAGGGCTTACATGGGAAGATGACCTGTAGATGTTAAACTGTTAAAAGAAAAGACTTGTGTTTGTATTTCCTTTTTGGCTACCTCAATCCTAATCCTCAATTCTAACTGTATTCAATTTCCTATTATAGAATTACTGTGAATCCTTCAGAGTACTTCATATTAGTTCACTGTTTTCATGTATAACGGATTAGCCTTTACTTCATCTTTAAATATTTATTTGTCTATTTTCTTTGAACCTCCAGCACTTACCACAGTCTCTAGCATATGACAAATACTTACAAAATGTTTGTTGAACTGAACTACATTCAGCCATCCACATGATGAAATTTTGAACGTATCTTGGTTTTTTTGTGCCTTAATTTATAATGTGGTATTCAGAGAATGTATTCTGTAATGGTTCTGAACTTTTTTGAATAATGGAATTTTTGTTCTGTCATATAATATAAGATTTCCTTTGGAACTTCCATAGAAACTCAGTATAGGGTAACTTGGTCTATAAATCATTCAAAGTTTTTGCTTCTTCTTACATTATTGGAGTTGTAATTCTCATTTCCAAGTTTTAAGCTTTTCTTAAATTAATCAGTATTTGTATTATCTTTATTCTCTGAAGTTATTTGTTTTATGGTGAGTTGTCTTATTTCTCTTACCACTTTTGACAAATAACAAGTTATTCTTTTTCACCTCTCTTAATAGAGTAAGATTTCTCTCTTTCCTTAAATATTTGGCTATGCATTTATCATAATAGTGGACTCTCCATTGAATTATCCTGGCCTTTTTATGCCTTGCATTGTCAACATTTCCACCCCTTTAAGAAAACGTACGTTACATTTAAAAGTAAGGCTCACTTCTGTGCAGAATGGCAATCCAAATTTCACCCTAACATAATTTCCTAACTGAATTTATTCCTGCCCCTTCACAACATGATTTATGTAATAAAGAAAATAGGAAATGTTTCAAAGATAGGAGCTAAATGGAAAAAGTTAAAAAAAAAAAAGTAAATAAATGCTAATCCCATTTGTATAAAATTACCAGTGCCTTTTCTTCTTTATCCTCCACACTCTTTTTCTTACTTATTTGTATCCTATTCCTATTTATATCTGATTCCTCACCTTCAGTCAATTTAAAGTTGTACAGAATTATCTATTAGATAAGCAAATTAGAACATTTTGTTTCTGCCAGTCCCTAGTTTATTTTTTGCTTGCTACCTTGAAGTACTGCTTTCCCTGTATCTTTGAGCTTTTTCATTCAAACAACCAAGTCCCACTCCCACAACTCTAACTTATAGATATACAGAAGTAGAGATATTTTTAAAAACCTTACTTCACAGGGTAATGCTGATGAATCATCTTCCAAAGGCCAACTGATCACCTAGAAAGATCCCAAAGTATGGCATTCATTTGATGCATCCCTGTAGTCTAATGTCTGGTTCTCCAAATAACATCTAATTTAAAAAAATCAAAAGGGTGAATTGTCTATGACAAATCATGGATGTGATTTATTTTGTCGACTGCAGAGTGATTTAGAATGGTACCTAGTGTACCCTCTCAGCTTGACAAAAATGTTGTAAGAATCATAAAAATATTGTCACATAGCATTCTGACAAATCTAGAGGAGCACTGAGTAAGTCTAGAAAAACAAACATATTTTAGTTAACTTTGAGTCTGGCTTTTGTTGAATGTGCCTGGAGTCATAGGAAACTACAAAATTTTCAAAAGATGTACTACGGAATGTGTTGTAGCTTTTACCAAAATTAATTGAGATTTTTCAAACTGCAAGATATTTTTAAAGTTTCCATATTTCTATATGTAGAAAGCTGCTTAGCTGCCAAAATAGGCCATCTTTTATGGAAAAGGAAGGACACTACATAAACGGAAATGAAGACTCTAGATGAAGTCAAGAGCCCTGGAGAACAAAGGCATAGCAAGTTACCTGCAGGGAGTAGTAGGAAACAATGGACTGAGGAACCATTTCCACAAAGCAGAACTAGGCACTAATCAAGGGGCAATTCTTCTCCATGATCAGGGCAGCAATGTTTGTCTAGCAAAATTTCAGAATTGCAACACAGCAGTGACTGCGCATGCCTCTCATGTGGCCCTTTGACAATGAGAGTATCTTTTCTGGTTATGCGATCCCTGTCTTCCCCCTGCATGTAGGATGGGATGCAGAAGGGGCAGATAACTTGTCTTTTTAGTTGATAGATCTCCAGAACATACAGAGCTTTATCTGGACATAATATAGGTCATATAATTCTGGACTCCGTACCTGATGTCATAATTAGATGAGTCTTTTAGGAGTCCTTGAGTAGAGAGAAGTATATTTCACATGTAAGAGGAATGTAAAGAACCATGGCAGGTGGGCAGATTGTAATAGATTGGTTAAAATGGCCATGAATAATTCCCTTCCCTAAATCATGCCTCTTTGCAATTTGCAATGCCATTTTTTTAGCTATTTCTATCAAAAGAAGGAAACTATTTCTTCATCCTTTAAACTAGACTGACCTTTTTATTTCCTTTGGCAAGTAAAATAGAATGTAGGGAAACAACATTGTGTCAGTTCTGAGGCCAGGTCTCAACATACCTTGATCACTTTTGTTTACACTTTTGGTTCTCTTCTGAGTTACCACGCCAACAACCCTAGTTGAGTGTGTTGCATGAGTGACATGTTATTCACAAACCTGTATTTTAGTGTAGCTAACTTCTGGCCAGTCCCCAGAAGCAGAGATACTTTTCTGACAAGCCAACTACAGATCTATCAGTGATTGCAGCCATGACCAGAATTGCCCAGCAGAGTCAAGCCTAAATAACTGACTCGTAGACCTGTGACTGTGGTAAGTGGTTTATAAGGAAAATAAGTTTACACGGAAATACAAGACTCCAAGAATATCTACAAAAATTCAGAGAAAGAGGAGTATAAAAGGGCTGTTACAAGATAACTAATATAACATAAATCCTTTATAATTGAAAGAACATAGTAGTGCATACGTATACAGATGGGCAAATTGAATAGACTAGAAATCCAAAATGCAGATCAATGTTTATATGGCATTTTAATACACAATAAAGGAGGCATCTCACCTAAGCTAGGAATTTAGTAATTTTTTAAATATGTAAAGTTTGGAAAGTCAGGGAACGATTTGGACAAAGATAAGAATGAATCCACATCAGACACCATTCCCTAGAGTAATTTCCAAATATATCTGAGACATAAAAGCAAAGCACAATTCTACTTATATGAGATATTTAAAATAGTCAAATTCACAGAATCAAAGAAGTGGAAGACTGGTTGCCTGGGACTAGAGGGAGGGGTAGATGGAAAGTTACTAATCAAAGATGGCAAACAGTTTCAGTTAAGCAGTATGAATAAGCTCTAGAGATGTATGTGCTATATAATAATTTTAAGCTATAGTTAAAAATACTGTATTGTAAAAAAAATACTGTAACATACATTTTAAATTTTATTGAGATCGTAGACCTCAGGTTGTGTTCTCACTATGGTAAAATATAATTTTTAAAAATGTAAAGCAAAAAAACCAGTAATTTATAACCTGGGCAGGGGAAGGTATTTTAATATTTTGTTAAAATCCAGAAGCAATAAAAGAACAGATGGCTAATTTAAACAGTTAAAACAAAGTCTTTTCCATAAGGAAAAAAAGCCATAGGCAAACTCAAAACAAAACTGAGACAAAAAAAAATACTTCCATCCAATATAACATAAAAAGTAGATGAAAGGCTATTTCACCTAGTATATAATGAGATTTTTAAAGAGAAAAAAAAAAAATGAAACCCAGCCCCAAATCAATAATTCTGTGGAAAAAGCCAATCCTCAGACACACAAAATAGTGAAGATTCAGTTCACAAAGTAAGATTTATAGTCATTAACATGTAAAAACACATTCAACTTTGCTCATAGTAAAATGCACAGAATAAAATTAGACACAGGTACCATTTCTCTCGAGCTTTCAAAAAATTTAAAGCTATGCAACAAACTGTTCACAAGGCTATAAGCAAAGCAAGAGTCTGATTCATCCTGTTAGAGTGCAGATTTGGACTATACCTGTGGAAGGGAATTGGGCAATTAATACCCTTTCTTACTCCTAAAAGCTCATCCTAAGTGTATACTCCACACTATGAAATCACATATACACAAGGTTACTTGCAATGATATTACATGTAAAAGCAAATTTTGGAAAAGTATTAATGCTCATCCCCAGGAGACTCAGTACAAGCATTCTGACTGGTATCACACAATGAAGAATTATGCAGTCGTGAAAATAATTGGAAAGAGCCACATCATCCGATAGGGAGTGATCTCCAGGATACAGTGTTAAATTAATGAAAATTACTTAAATGTAAGAGAAAGCACAATTATCCCTCTGTATTTTGGTTCAGTGAGACATCCCCTATATCTTTAAATGAATTTCCCTACTAAGTTTAAATTATTTCACATGAGCTTTGGTACTTGCAATCAAAAGAATGTCAATTAACATATAAAGAAAATTCTCAGTGTATAGCATGACATAAACTTTCGCTTTTTTCATTCTTTAAGGTAAAATGAAGTCAAAAATAGAAGTTTAAGAAATCACCTACTCAATCTGATAACAGTTCCAACATCCTCAAGGGCATTCAGTGTTGAAGGGAACAATTTTCTTCTTTTTTAATATCATTTTCTCTTATTTTCCTTATCACCTGCTTTCTGCACTCTATGTCCACCTTGCCAAGTACCAACATTTACATGAATGTCTGAGTTTCAAGTAATGGGAGCAAGGTAAATAAAACATTATTGTCTTCAGCAAGCCTCTCTGCATATTAATATTGAAAGTAGTAACTAAGACTTACTAAGAAACAAATATAAAAATTTTCTAAGATGTAAGGCTTCCTGAAAATACATTGGAAACGAAAAAAATAAAATGCGTCTTGTGACTGTTTTTTTTAAAATGAACCACATTTTGACAATGGAAAATTGAATATTTTTGAAGAATTATAATGCTACTTATCTCAAAATGATTATGGCAATGATGGTTTACACTGACATTGAGTCTACTACCTCCAGGCCAAAAAAAAGGGTGGGATGAGAGAGGTGATTATAGGATCCTGACCCTGTAATGTCTAAGGTGACATTAATGAGGCTGTTCAAATCTCTAGGTTAAAAATGATTGGAAGATGCAACGTGAGGGGTTTGGGGGGGTAGGAAAAGAATAAATGAAAGAAGATGGGATCGGAGGGAAACAAACCTCAAGAGACTTTTAATCTCACAAAACAAACTGAAGGTTGCTGGGGGGAGGGGGGTCAGGAGAGGGTGGTGGGGTAATAGACATTGGGGAGGGTATGTGCTATGGTGAGTGCTGTGAAGTGTATAAACCTGGCGATTCACAGACATGTACCCCTTGGGCTGATAATACATTATATGTTAATAGAAAAATTTAAAAATTTTTAAAAAATGATTCGGACTATGTTACTTCCTAAATTGGTAGAAAGAAAACAACTATAGTGTTGTTAAGGAAATTAACTCCTTTTATGTGACTATACTCAGTCAAGGTCGCACTCAGCAGACTTAGTAAATTCCCTGTTTTCCCACTCCACAAACCTAGTCTATTTCTCCCATATAGTATTTGCATTTCCCAAAAATCATCAAGGGAAATTTTAAATTCATGAGTTTTGGAAAGAAACTTAGCTTCCACATATTTGTAAGAATCTGATTCTGAGTGAACTTTGCCTCCCTTACAGTTTTAAATCTTTTAGAAAATATCTAGGGAATACTATTCAGTAACATTTTACTTCCTTTACAGCATTTACACTTTTGTTTATACAAACTATATATACAAAGAAACTTCCTTAGGAAATAGTTTGGCAGGTTTCTTGGCTATTTCCCATTTGGAGGCAATAGTAGAAAAAAGGTTTCCTAGAATGCAAGACAGTTAAAGGACTTTCAAAGGAAAAGGAACACCTCCAACATACTTTGAAAATGTGCATTATGGGCAAGCATAGTTAACATTTTAGAATTCACACCTATTTGGTATTCTATAAAAGTTAAAAAAAAAAAAAAAGAAGAGAAAAGAAAGAGTAAAATTCTTATTGTGGACAAAAAAAAAAAAAAGAATGATAAAAGAATGAAGTTTTAGGTATAAAAAGATTTGTCGGGACGCCTGGGTGGCTCAGTTGGTTGGACGACTGCCTTCGGCTCAGGTCATGATCCCGGAGACCCGGGATCGAGTCCCGCATCGGGCTCCCAGCTCCATGGGGAGTCTGCTTCTCCCTCTGACCTTCTCCTCGCTCATGCTCTCTCACTGCCTCTCTCTCAAATAAATAAATAAAAAATCTTTAAAAAATAAAAAAATAAAAAGATTTGTCTTTCTACGTTTTCATAATTTAATCTCAGATATTCTAAAAATGTAAGATGTTATTTTTTAATGTTACTTGTTTTTATGATATTTAATTGACTTGAGAGTGTTTGAGGGTAAGCATTTCTATATTCTCTGATTAATATATTTTAGTTTGTCATATTATTACTCCTAAGCATCAAATACAACTTACATATCATTTTTCTGAAAAATGTCAATTTTCTATATTAACAAAACTAAAATTCATCAAAATTTGGTTTTAAACATGTAATTCTTTTTAGGACTTAAAGGTTCAAGATATTAAGGGAACACTTGTACTTAACTTTTTTTTTAAAAAATCTCATTTTTCTGCCTTGAAAAGTAATATCTTTATTTTATTTTTAATGAGCAGTCCATCTGTGTTTATAACTTTATCATCTCTTAAAAACTGAAAGTAAATATATTTAATACAGTTTCTGCAGTGACTGATGTAAATGGATTCCTAGGCGGTTATCAAAAATTTAAACCTGTAATGATGGAGATTTCTGCAGTTGTACCAGGTTTCTTAACATTCCCCGGTATCTAATTTATGATAAGGAATCAAATCTAATTTCACAGTTTGGTAAGAAAAATTTGGCTACTCTAGAGAAAAAAAGTAAACACTTTAATTAGCCTGAATCCCACTACATCCTTGGTTCCCAATAGTACTGAGCAGTGAAGGTTCCCAATAGTACTGAGCAATGAAGTTTCCCAATAGTACTGAGCAATGAAAGGTATTATCCATGCTCCTGGTTCCATATGTAATGAATATGAGGTGAGGAGGAAACCAGTCTGAGGATCAGGAGATAATTTTATAGTCTCATCACCAACTGAAATTTTCTCACTTTGCTCAGAGAAACTGTGTCGTTTCTATGGAAAGGACTTAATAGATCCAGGCAGCACAATCCCAATTGTTCTGTTTAGAATTAACTAGTTTCACATTGAGCATTGTAGACCACAAAGCAACACAAACTTTGAGCTACATGAATAAATTGCTTGGTTTTCTGATTATCATTGAAAGAAAAGTGACATTGGAAGGAATCTAAATAATGTCAATGCCACTTTCTTGGCATTTCAAAATAATATCAAGTCACATGAAAATTTTTTTAAGTCTTCATTAACTGTCTAAATTCTATGCCAAGTTTCCTGATGATTTCTGAAGAATAGCTCTCAGGATTATGCATGTAAGCTGCGAAATTGTTATTATAGAAATTTCATGGAACCTGGGAAAGTATTAGTGATGTAGGCATATTCCAGAATTACTGTAAATGCAGGGAAGGGTAAGAGCCTCCCCTGATGACTTATTGAGTACAGTGTATGTAAATTAATCATTGTTGTTGCCTCTGTCATGATGAAGTTGTTTGGCACAAATGAGGGCATATATGAAATTGATGGGCAATTTCTTCAGGGTTACAATTGTGATGGGCTGAGCTGCCAAGATGTGGTTTAAGAAGCAATCTCACAATGTTCTCTTGGGCAGAAAGTCTTGTCAGAAAATGTTAAACTCAGTCTTTGCTACTTATTTAAAACGTGCATATCTAGATTATATATTCAACTGAAATCAGCCAAGAAATGTTACATTTCTATCCCTAATTATCCAAAACAGAATCAGTTCAAATAACATGGGAAGAACCCTAGAATGGGAATTAGGAGTCTGGAATTGTTATCTCAGCTAGATCTTTATCACTCACTGTGTGATCTTTGCCAAGACCCTGAACCTGTCTGGGCTCCACTCTATCATCTATGAAAGAGAGGAATTATTTAAGTCAATGGTTTTCCACCTCACAGTTTGTTTTGGGTTGAATTGTATCCCCCCAAATTAATATATTACAGTCCTAACCCACATAACCTCAGAATGTGATTTTATTTGGAAATAAGTTCCTGGCAGATACAATTAGTTGTATTAGGATGAGACCATTACTGGAGTAAGGTGGGTCCCTTGATCCAATATAATTGGTTTCAATTTGGAATGACACAGAAAAGTGGGACAACTACTTAATCAAGAGGTGAGAAGAGACATGTCAGTAAAATGTCAATTTTACTTTGATAAATTAAGATCATGTTTTAGTGAAAGCATGACTTAACTACTCTTTAATTATAGATAACACATATTTAAAAGTGTTTTGGGGATCATACTTATTTTAACTACTAAATTATCACAACTCATAATATATAAAGAAGTTTTTCTTGATGGGAGAAATATCTTAGCATATTTAGACAAAGATAGAACTCTACTGTGTGGTAGGCTGAATCATGGCCTCCAAAGATATCTAGGTTTTAAACCTTGGAATTTGTGAATGTTACTTTACATGGCAATAAGGATTTTGCAGATATGGTTAAGTTAAGGATCTTGTGAAGATTCTCATGGATTATCTGATTGGGCCATAAGTGTCTATAAAAGAATGGAGAGGGAGTTTGATTGTGAGGTGTAGGAGATACAATGACTGGACAGGAGATTGGTATGGAGTAAGGAAGAGGTCATGAGCCCCAGTATGCAGGAGCTCCAGAAACTAGAGAAAGGAAGGAAACAGATTCTTTCCTCAGAGCTTCCAGAAGAAACCTGTCCTCCTGACAGCTTGACTTTATCCCAGTGGAAATGACTTCAGATTTCTGACCTCCCAAACTGCAAAAGAGTAAATTTCTGTTGTTTTAAGCCACTAAAAGTGACAATAGCAAGAGGAAAGTATTACATACAGCGTTTCTCTCTTCTCTCTGAAATAGGATCCTTTTCCCAAACTATATAATTCCTCCTCAGTCTAGGGCTATAGGCAACCTTTAGCCAGCTGACTCCCAATTTTTTCTAACCCAATGGGCTGCTTAAAAATGAATGATTTATTAATAGGGAGTGCAAATTTTCCTCTCCGCTGTACTGTGAAGGAGGCTGTTTTCCACCTATTTAACCCAAAGTAATAAAAGTAGGCACATACTGTGTATGTCATGAGTTATCCGGAGCACCATGAATAAGAAATATGGGTGTCATTGATATACTCAATATATAGTGACAAGCTACTACTACTAAAACTGTCATTTAAGCAAAGTGATTTTGTGAGGACTTTCAAATAATACTACTTATATTACATGTTGTACAAAGAGAAGATTTAAAATATTCTGAGCCATTGGAATTATATTTATTGAAATAATAGTATTCATTCTATTTTCCATCCAAAAAATTCCATGCATCTTAAGAAATTTCAATGATTTTTGAATCAATGAAAAACACTGGCTATCCAGCTGATGATTGTCATTAACCAGAGTAAAAGTAGTTAAAGGAATTTATTTCCAAAAAATGAAAAGCTATTTTCTGGCTGGGCTCTCTCACTTTTGTTGAAATGGCCATTGTAGCAGATAATTCCCCTGAGAAAGGGTAAATGGAGATCAATTTTCTTTGAGGAATTCAAGGTCATGCTATAATGTCGAAGTATTTTTAAAAATGAAGGGAGTACTTTTATTCTGTTATTATAATAATATCAACACATTTTGCCAAGAAAAATGACAAAATATGAAAAGAAAAAAATCAAATAGATAAAAGTACATGACAAGGAGAACATTTAGAAAATAGAAAGAGGAAAAAAAAGACATAAACAAGGAAAAATACAGAATGACTGCAAACTTCTTGTTGGGAACAAAGCAAGCAGAAGTCAATGAAAAAACACTTTTAAGGTGATAAGAAACTATGCCAACACAAGCTCAACAAACCTTTTCTAAAGGGTCCATTAATCTTCTGAAAATCTTTCGAAGGTAAAATAAAGAAAATGTGTCTCCAGCAGACCCATACTATAAGAAATGTGAAAAGAAGTTCAAATGGGAAGCAAAAAATAGTAAATGCAAACTGATTCTATACAAGGAATAAAGAATTCTGATAAATGCATGAAAAACAGAAGATAATTGTTTCTTCAATTTCCTTAAAAGACAGTTAACTCTTTAAAGGAAAAATAACAATATAACATGTTTTGTAACATAGAGAGAGGTAAAAAGTATGACAATAGTACAAAAAAATGGAAGAGGGTAGTAAAAGAATGCGGCCTAAATTTTGTCACAGTATCCTCCAAATAATATCCTCTAAATAAAACATGGAATATTGCAGAATAATAATATTTAGAGGATGCTGGATAATTCAAAAGTATTTATTGTAAGCATAAAGACTGCTAAATCACTAAATGTACATCTTAAATTTATACAGTTATATGTCAAATATATTTTAATTTAAAAAATTGCTAAAATGAAAACAAAGAAGGGTGCTAATAGTCCCATACTGAAGGCAAAATTGAATACTAAAAATAATACTCAAAAGAAGGCAAGAAAAAAAAGAACAAGGAATAGATGGAATATATAGAAAATGAATAGCAAGACAGTGGACTTCAATCCCAATACATTGATAATTACATTAAATAAAAATGGTATAAATATTGCAAATAAAAATGCCTATCGGACTGTATTTTCTTAAAAAGCAAGACCATTATCTGCTATTACAGGAAACATCCTTTGAATTAGAAAAATATATGAGTTAAAATTAAAAGATTATAAAGTAATATATGATACAAACACTGACTATGATACAGCTGGTATGGCTTCATAAATATCACTCTAGAACTCATAGAAAGAAATATTTTACAAGGTTAAAACATTTATTATTCATAGATTAATAATTGTAAATGTGCATGCCCTCGATAATTGTGTATCAAAGTACATGAACAAAACTAACAGAGCTAAAGAATAAATAAAGTTGCAGTTGTTATTAAAAATCACAAAATTCTTCTCCCAAGAATTTTATATATATACAATATATACAATTTTATATACATATATAATATATAATATATATATAGTATATATAGTATATATACAATATATATATATACAATTTTTTAATATACAAATTTAGTAGGAGAATACCAGATCTGAATATCACTATTAACCAAACTGACTTAGTTAATATCTGTAGATCACAATACTCAACTACAGCAGATATAAACTCTTTCAGGTGAACATGTAACATTCACTAGGATATGTTATATACCAGTTCGTGAAACAAATCTCAATAAAGTTAGACAAAAATGGAGATAAATTATAATTATAATTCATAATAAAAAGGCACTTAGAAAATACCCAAATATTTGGAATAGGACAAGCATTTGTAAGAAAGCCCATGCATCAAAGAAGAAAATGCTAGGGATATTAGAAAATAGGTTGAAACAGAATGACACTTAAACACAAGATACTAAAATGTGTGAGATACAATGAACACAGTACTTAAAGGGATATTTATAACTCAAAATATATTGAGAATCATAAAAGACTAAATCAATGAAGAGCAAATAAAACTTTAGCTAGTAGAAGAAATGAAATAATATACTTAAAAGTGGAAATCATTAAAATAGAAAGTAGACAAAAGAAAAAACCAATGAAACCCTAACATCTTTTCTGAAAAGTTCAAAAATATTTATATACATATATCTATGGTAAACAAAATAAAATAGAGAGGATTCAAATGACCATATCAAGATTAAAGAGGAAACATCACTGCAAATTATAAAGGTGACAAAAGAGTAATTAGAGAATATTGACACAATTTCACAGTAAAAAGAGATATTTTAAAAATCAAAAGAAAGAATAAAAATAAAATATAAGTAATAAAGAATATTGGGAAACAAGGAAAACAATAGCAAGATGACATGCTTAAAGCAAACATATCAGGAATTTCATTAAATAAATATGGTCTAATTCATTAAGATTTAACAACCTATATGAAATATAGACATTTTTTTGAAAGATTATATATCAAATAACACGGAGGACATGGGGAGATGGAGAGGAGAATGAAGTTGAGGGAAATTGGGGGGGAGATGAACCATGAGAGACTATGGATTCTGAAAGATTATATTACTAAGACTCATTCAAAAATAAATGCACATCTCAATTGCCTATAAATATATTAAAGATATTCACAATGAATAAGCCTAGACATAAAGTTAACCCCAAACTTGGAGCCCCTGGGTGCCTAAGTTGGTTAAGCATCTGTCTTTGGCTCAGGTCTAGATCCCAGGATCTAGATCCCTAGATCCCATCAAGCTCCAGTGCCTGGCTCCCTGCTCAGAGGAGAGTCTGCTTCTCCCTCAAGTGCTCCCCTCAATGCTCTCTCTTTCTCTCTCTCAAATAAATAGGTGAAATCATTTAAAAAAAAAAAAGCTAATCTCAAACTCAGACACCTTTGCTATAACACCCTACCAAACATCTAAGGAAGAGATAAACCAATCCCACCAAAAAAAAATCTTTCAGAAAAAAGAGAACATTCTCTAACTTAATTAGGCCAGCATTATATTAACACCAAAAACAAACAAAAAAAGTGTAAGAAAAGAAAATTATAAACCACCTCATGAATATAGACTCAAATATCTCTAGCAAAATAGTAGCAAATTGAATCTAGCCAAATGGAATTTATCCATGCAATGAAAGGTCATTTTGACACTTAGAAACCGAATCAATTTAATTTACCATATTAACAGAATAAAGAAGAAAATCATATCATAATTTCAATTGATGTAGAGAAAACATTTATCAAAATTATAAAACCATTTATGCAAAAAGTCTCAGAAAACTGAGAAAAACAAAAGACATCTACCAAGGAAAAATAGCCAGCATCTACTTAATGATAAAATAGTGAAAGCTTTCCCTCTGTGACTGAAAACATGGCAATTCTATTGGTTATCCATTGGAAAAAAAAATTATCTTTATCTCATGTCAGACCCTATGCCCCCCCAAAACAAAAACAAAAGCAAAAGACCCTCTAAACCATATTTTAAAACACTTAGTTAAAACTATAAAAACTTTATTGGAAAACATAGGATATTATTTTGCAAAATCTGGTTAGGCAAATATTCTTAAATGGTATATAAAACATAAAAGATGAAAACCCCATTAAATTAAATATCAAAATTTAAACTTCTGCTCTTTAGAAGTCACTATTAAAGAAATTAAAAGGCTACCATTTAGAATATTTATTTCAGCTGAAAAACTAGTATCCAAGAATATATATAATCTTCCATAACTCAAAATTAAGGAAGCAAACAACCTAATTAAAAATGTTCAAAAAGACAACAAAGGGATATCATAAGGGCTATTTTTATATGTGTAAACTATATTCCTCTTGAATATATTTTTACAGTGATATAATTGTTTTAGATGTTGATTCTGGAATTAGTTATATAATCACACGCTTTTGTCAAAATTCTTTGAACTTGGGGCAGCTGGGTGACTCAGTTGGTTAAGGGACTGCCTTCAGCTCAGGTCATGGCCCTGTCAGGCTCCCAGCTCAGCTCAGTGAAGAGTCTGCTTCTCCCTCTCCTTCCCCCCTCTATGCCTCCCCCAAGCTCTTTCACTCTCCCTTTCTCTCTCAAATAAAAAAATTAAATCTTTTTAAAAATTCATTGAACTTGTAACAGAGCAAGTAAATTTTACTGTATTTAAACTGGCCAAAACATTTGAATAGGTACTTCCAAAAAATAGATATGTAAGCCAACAACAAAAAGATGTTCACCATCATTACAATTAGGAAAATGTAAATTAAAATTACTATATACCCACTATACTGGCTAAAATTATACATTTACCACACGACACTGTAGTTCAGCTCATAGGTATTTACTCAAGAGAAATAAAAACCTACCTTTATGGAAACTCCTATACATAAATAAGATGTCTATGGGTTAGTGAATGGATAAACAAATCGTGGTATATCCCTATTATTATTACTATTATAGTATTATTATTATTATTATTATTATTCAAGTCAGGAATTAAAAATAACAGGATATAACTTACATATGCATATCCACTAAAATACTATTCTAATAAAAGCCAGAAGCAAAAGGGTCCATAATGTAACATTTCATTTGTATGAAAGGGAAAAAATTAATGTATAGTGATACAAAGCAGGTTGGTGATTGCTAGCAGGCCAGTGGTGGAGGAGCAGGGTAAAAAGTGGTGCTTGGGGGACACTGGCAGCAAGAGGGCACAGGAAAATTTTCTGAAGTGACAAAAATATTCTATATTCTGATTGGGGTGGTGGTTATAGGGGTGTCACTTTTGTCAAAACTCATTAAACTGTATATTTAAAACAAATATTGTATGTGTATTATATACCTTAATGATGATTAAAATAGCATTTGGGGTTTTTTTTTGGATGCTTTATATATTTAGATAAAATATCTGTATAAATATACAACAGTTGCAAAAAACCAAAATGATATTTTAACCAATATTACTAAGGCATATAAAACACCTTTCTAACCCAGGAAATGATATATAATTCTTTACAGTTGATAACACTGAACATTCACTTCTAAGATGGATCATTTAATATTCAGTATTTCCATAATGGAAACTTTGAACAACTTCATGTCTTAGATACTAATTTTTTCTTTCCCTCTGCTTCTCTGGCAAAGTGAACTCTGGAGGAAGTTTAATCAAAGTATCTACTGCAGGGGCTCCATGAATAGCTTACCTCCCCTACCCCCCCATGAAAGTATGACTGAGTTTGAGCCTTTAAACCCTTCACTGGGTGAAATATCACAAACAAGTTCTGTCATTAAAAAAAATTTCATGTTCACTGGATAAAGTGGAATATAGAGAGTTTTTCATGTGTGAATACTATTGTCTTTAAAAAAAAAAAATTCAGCTACAAAGACCTCTAAAGTACCCAGGAAATCCTGTTGGAGAGCCTTGTTTTGAGCAGTAGACCCTGAGCTCTTTTAAACTGTTTTCATTGATATGTTCTTTCTCCACCTTTTACCTATTGAGTAGAAGGCCTATTGAAACTGGATAATGACAGTTAGTACTTCCTGACAACTAAAAGGCAGTGAGATAAAAGGGGAATGACAATGGGATTGGGTGACTGCAGTCAGGCATTTACTTGTCAAAGAGTGTTTGAGATAGGTTTGTGTAAGATTCAGCTTGCTGAGCACTGAGCCTGAGGCTGGGCTCAATCACACATCCCTGAGATGATGACCTGAGCCAAAATCAAGAGTCTGACGTTTAACCACCTGAGCCACCCAGGTGCCCTTATGGGTGATTTTACATCGTGAATATAAATGTAGATGTTCACACCTATCTGAGGGGAAAAAAAAAAGAAGCAACCAAACAAATAAGCGTAAGTGCCTCAAAGAACAAAAATTAGGCTGGTCTTGCTTGTGGGGAAAAATGTGGACCCATGTAAATTCATTCACCTCCTATTCTGTTTGAAAAAATATAAGGGATTTTAAAGATAGGCAAAACCTTGCGTCAGTGCTAGATGCCACTGAACAGAAACATCAAAATGCACAAACTTTGGGGAATCTTTTGCTCCATGTAGTGCAGATTCAATGAGATTAAACAATATATATTAAAAAAAAATTTGTCAAAAAAAAAAAAACTTGTCAAGGAGTGTACCTAGCCTTTTAGAAAAAAAAAATCGAAGGGTATTTTACACCAGACAGACTCCGAGGATTTGGAGGGATGAGTGCTAAGGATGGAGAATGGTTGAGAAAGAAGCAGATAACTTGCCATAATTGGCAGAATTAAAAGGGAATAGTGGTGGGTCATAGGAGCTCAGAAAACTGTAAATATTGTAGGTTGGCGATAAGAATGTCATTTCCAAGTGAGCAGGTGCTGGTAGTCTCTGATGCAATACGAAGTCCCACTGAGCAGTAAGCTCTTTGCAGGGCCATTTTATGGAGTGGTAGCTTTGGGGTTGGGTTTCTTCAGGGCCAGTTAGTGTCACTCTTTACACGCACAATGCTTAACAACTTAAAGAAGGCCAAAGAAGTGCTGGGCCACAGAACTACTTCTGGCTTGCAGAAGCACAGCATGTTTTTGATAGTGAGTCCTGTCTCATAACCCATTTTTATGCACAAAACAAGTCCCATTCCTTTGGCAGCAAAAAGAAGCAAGATAAGCAATTAAGGGAGTATGAAGTCATCATTACTCTCACATTAAAAAAGAATAACTCTGAGAGAGAGCTCTACTTTTGTCACAGTACTAGAATTTCCTCCCAGGTAATCAGAGCTCCCAGATGAAAAAGCAGTGTAAACCTGATGCATGTAACATTTAGTGTATTTACATTGAATCAACAAGCCACCTGGATACACAGAAGTATCCACTAGCATTAAGTCCAGGAATAACAATGCTGTATATATATATTCTTTCAGTTTTTAATTTACCTCCCATGATTATTCTGTTTGTGTAAACCTGAAATCCTTTCCAAGGTAAAGTTACCGAAAAGCATCTCTACTGCTGAATTAACAAGAAACACAAACCATGGGGGAAAATGTTGACAAAAATCTAATCCATTAAAACTTGAAACTGCAGTAATAAAAAAGATGTCATAAAAAAGATTAAAAGATAATCAGAAAAGGATTTGTATATAGATTTTTTTTTTATTTATACAGTATGTATACTTTGGTCTCAAAGTTATAAATAAAACATATAGGGAATTAATTACCATAAAAATAAATTTTGTAACAATTCTCCCATTTCTTTTAAGTTTTTGTTCAAATCCCAGTTAGTTAAAAGATAATGTAATATTGGTTTCAGGATTTAATGATTCTTCACTTACATATAAGACCTGTGCCCATCATAAGTGCCCTCCTTAATACCCATCACCCACTTAACCCATCCCCCCATTTCCTCCCTCCATCAACCTTCAGTCTGTTCTCTATAATTAAGAGTTTCTTGTGATTTGCTTCCCTCTCTTTTTTTTCCCCATATGTTCATCTGTTTTGATTCTTAAATTATACATATGAGTGAAACCAAATGGTATATCTTTCCCTGACTGACTTTTATCACTTAGCATAATACACTCTAGCTCCATCCACATCATGGCAAATGGCAAGATTGCATTCTTTTTAATGGCTGAGTAATATTCCATCGTGTGTGTGTGTGTGTGTGTGCGCGTGCGTGCGTGCGTGCTTATTTATTTATTTATTTATTTATAATTATATTTATAATTGATTTAGGTGCATGCAATCAAGATGATGGAATCGGCACAGTGAGGCCAGTTATAGCAAAAAGGATACAACAGTACAGTGAAGGTAAAATTTGATTTAACTTAATGGCCATTGTGTCTGACAGAAAAATGATATATGAACAGAAGATAGCAGAGTTACAAAGACAACTTGCTGAGGAACCCATGGATACAAACCAGGGTAATGATATGTTAAGTGCTATTCAGTCAGAGGTTGCCAAAAACAGGATGCTTATTGAAGAAGTACAGAAACTAAAAAGATACAAGATTGAAAATATCAGAAGGAAGCATAATTATCAGCCTTTCATTATGGAATTATTAAAGACTTTAGCAGAACACCAACAGTTAATACCACTAGCAGAAAAGGCAAAAGAAAAACAGAATGCAAAGAAAGCACAAGAAACCAAATGAAGAAGATGCTTTGGGATGTATACATATTTCTGCTTCTGCACTTATTTTCATGGAAACCATTAAGTATAAAGAACTTTGAGCAACATTCTAATTGACTCAGTGCATGTTTGGCAATAGTACCAGTCTGTCTTGTCTTTAATGCATGGATTCTTTCCCAGCCTGCATCATGTGCATGTAGTGCATTATTAAGTAAAAGTGATATTAAGAGTGAAATATATAATACACACACACACACACACATACACACACACACACTACTTCTTTATCAATTCAGCAGTTGACGGATGTTTGAGCTCTTTCCATTATTTGGCTATTCTTGATAGTGCTGCTATAAACATGGGGGTGTGCACCTTCGAACCTGTAATTTTGTATCCTTCGGGTAAATGGCTAGCAGTGCAGTTGTTGGGCCATAGGGTAATTCTATTTCTAACTTTTTGACAAATCTCCACACTGTCTTCCAGAGTGGCTGCACTAGTTTGCATTCCCAGGAAGAGTATAAGAAGGTTCCCCTCTCTCCACATCTTCACCAACATGTGTCCTGTGCTGCTAATTTAAGCCATTCTGACTGGTGGGAGGTAGTATCTCATTGTGGTTTTGATTTGTATTTCTCTGATGATCCGTAATGTTGAGCCATCTGTATGTCTTCTTTGGAAGAATGTCTGTTCATGTCTTCTAACACTGAAATGTACATAGAATTTTAAGTCCTCTAAGTAATGAACAAGAGGGCCTAATATTCCCCTCCGTTCAACTAAACTTATGATTGGTTTCTTCCTGATTATAGGCCCTTGGCCTCTTTTTTTCTTACAACATTACTTTAGAAAACTTGCCATTATAAATTCTTTCTCAGAATTTTGAGATATAAATCTTCCCCACCCTCTTCCAGTTCTAGAACCAAGGATGTCTTTCTCAAAGACAGAGAGACATCCCCTTGAAATGTAATCCTCCAAGGAAAGAGCACCTCCTCTATTTCCCACTCCCTATGGGAAGGTAGGAACCTGACTTCCCTAAGCTCCAGTTAGTAAACACTGATGACCTAAGTACATTGATCAACCCCCCTATCATGTCCTCTAGTATTTTTCCACTAACTCATCCCAAGGCTTAAAAACTTGTCTATTTTGTTTCAGTGGGGTTAAAATCAATCTCTTTCTTCTAATGCAATACTCATGCAAAAAGTCTTCCTTGCTAGCTTATGTTGTCCAGTGAATTTTCTCTTTTATAAACCAATATAAAAAAGAATAAATGTGCACTAGGAAATGGTCAAATGATTTCTTCTAGAGAGAGTGTATATTGCTAATAAGTATATGAAATGATGCTCAGTTTCACTAGAGAAATGCAAATTAAAATATCAGTGGCATAGAATTTAACAACTATCAGATTAGCAAAATTTACAAAGCCTAAGGATATAAAGAATACACACAGATGATTTTAGGGTAAGCAGATACAATTACTTTAAGAGTAATTTTACAATATTAAATTTAGGTGGAAAAGCCCACATTCAACGGCCCAGCAATTTTACCACAGGCATGGACACTAGAGAAATTTCCCGCAAGTGAAATGTGGACAAGAAGAAATGTACAAGGAAATTTACTGAGGTATTCTTGATAATATCTACAAGTAGAAAAAAACTAAATTCCCCTTAAAAGAATAATGGACTCCAGATATTCATAGGTTTGAATATTATACTGTAGTTAAAACCAACTACATTTACTAATATGAGGAGTTTGTAAATCATATGAATTGAAAAAATTAAGGATTGTTGTATGATAATATATGAATTTTTAAGACCTGCCAAGCAATATATTCACAGATATACACATATAATGTGAAACACTAAAAAGCATTTCTGAAAATCACAAACAATATATTTATTACAATAGTTATTTAACAATGGTGAAGCAGAGCAAGAAATAAGAGATTTTAATGATTCTATGTAAATAAATGAAGACAACCAATGACCTTGCTATAGAAAGGAAGTCAGTCGCCACCAGTTGCATTTAGCAAAGACTCAAAGGAAGACAGAGGAGTGGGAAGATTCACAGTTATAAAAAGAGAGACGGAGGGAGAAAGCTTCAGGAATGTTCTGATTGGAAACTGTTGGCATGGGGAAGCTGGAGCCAGGCTAACTAAAATTAACATCCATGTCATTGGTCAGGGGAGCATAATTGTTTTTTTCCAGTTGGTCCTAAATCTAAGGTATGGGCAAAGCTTAGGGAAGCTATCAGTTATTCATCAAGTCTTGGCCACCTGGGAGCACTCATTGTAAGATTATTGTTTGGCTTCCTGGACTGGCCACTACACACAGTGGTTCGGCTTTGTGGCCTGGCTGCTGAAGGTTGTGGGTCAGAGTTCTGTTTTCATATATGGTCTGACCACTGCCCATTTGTCTGTTCAGTCCATCAGTCTAAAAAGTTTATTCACTAAGGAATACTTACACTATTCACTTAAGATGAAATGTAATTCAATAGATACTTCAAGTGACAAGAAGCATGACTTTATATTAATAGAATAAAATCTAAATTAGGATATAATTGTATGTGGGGTGCCTGGGTGGTTCAGTGGGTTAAGCCTCTGACTTTGGCTCAGGTCATGTTCTCAGGGTCCTGGGATGGAATCCCGCATGGGCTCTCTGCTTGGCAGGGAGCCTGCTTCCTCCTCTCTTTCTGCCTGCCTCTCTGCCTACTTGTGATCTCTCTCTCTCTGTCAAACAAATAAATAAAATATTTTTAAATAAAAGATATAACTGTATGCATTTTGTTATTTTTTAGCATTTGCTAAAGGTTATCACTTATCTGCATGTATATATAAGCATCATTTCTAAGCTATAACAATACATGGGCTTCCAAACTTCTGATTCTTAAAACATACAGCTCAAGATATTTTTGATACTCGTAATGCACATGCAATATGATTGAACCTAAAGTTTTATTAATATATATTTTTATCCCTGAGCATTGTAATTCAGGCTGGAAAATGCAATATAATAATAATATAATAATATAATACATTGGTATTATATTTCTCAAACATTGTTTTCTTTTTTCCTTTTACCTTCAATATTTCAATTTATAGGGCAAAAAATCTATGATATTATATATTATGAATCGCTGTTTGGCAAATGACCATTTATCCCTCAGCTACTAAATATAGGTGTTGATATACTTTTGTTGATACAAAAGTAGTAACTTTTGTTAGAAGAGAAACAGAAAATTCTGGTGTAATAAAATGCTATTTTTTAGGGGCCAAATCTGTCTATTTGTAAAATGGGATGTTCTTTGAAATAACTCCTATTACTATCAAGCTAAAAAACAAGTATGACTTTATATCTGATAAAGTATTGTTGCCCATTTTGATTTCTTTCTTGATTTCATTTTGATGTTTCAAACTTTCCTTAGAGCACAAATGGCAGGGGTTGTTACTGAGGAAATCACTAGTTTATAGAGGAACTGACTGATTTGAGGAGGAGTCCTAAGGATTTACTAATGACTGGCACTTTTTTTTTTCTTCGAATATATGTCAGAGGTTTGGAATGATTAAAAAGATAACTGTGGATGATTGCTATTAGCTTTTTTGAAATATGTGTTGGTCCCATTTTTTGAGAGACAGTGCCTTACTCATCCAAATGGTATTAACAGAGATTGAAATTAGCTCCTTCCTCCTCACTCAGCTTCGAAATCAGGTCAGGTTGTTCTGTAAATGAAAACCCAACTGAAGCTGTTACTCTTATCCTCTTTTTTGACTAAATCAGGATTCTAGACTTCAAAGCTAAAAATGTGGTCTTTTTCAAAAGAAGCAATACAATCAGTGCAGACAAAAGTAAAACTCACAGATCAGCCTCTTCAAACTTTGAAACTAAGATGAAAAGACCCATTTTAAATTCCATGGACAGTGAAATGTCATACTAATCATGAAATTGACCCATAGGTATGGCTTTCTTTGACAGTTTTATTTTAAGAGCACTGAGCTTAATCATGCAATCTTTAAACTGAGATAAATTAAATGAGTTTTACTTTAATAAAGGCTGTAGATAGTTTCTACAGGCCCATTCAGAAGTTGCAAAACATCATGAATATGCATCCTTTCTGTGTCATATTTGCCCAGTAAAAATCTTCTAAAATCGGTTTTAAAGGAAAATTTACAACCCTGGGCATCATTGCTGAGTGCCTGTCTTGTAAATCTAGAGACTGACCACATTTCTGTTTTGTCCTTCGTGTAGAAAAAAGGAAAAGAAAGAGAGAAAGAGATAGAGATCTTTTTAATTATTATGCTGAGCATCTTCTTTTAAATCTCAGAAAAACATGATGAGTAATACTTTGAAAAATGCCCAAGTCCTCAAGAATCTCAAGTTCAGTATGGACGACAAACTCATAAATTCACAGGTAATAAACTATACACAGTAGTGTCGTAAGTGCTATCCTGAAGTTTACGATACCACAGATAAGAAAACAACCAACTCTCTAGGTGAACTATAAGGCGGTGCAGGGAAAGCAGCTTTTAATATGAATTTGGAACTACGAAAAGAACACAATAGACAAAGAAAAGGGGAAAAAGAACTGCTAGGGAGAGGCAAAAGAATGGTTCAAAAAGCGTGAAAGGATTTGAAAAAGGTCAGCTTGGCTGAGGCATGAAAACTATCATTGAAGATAGAACATGATGAACTTTTCATCACATGACAAAGGATCTGGACATTGGTTTGTAGGCAATGAGGGGCCAATACACATGGCCACATTTTGAATTTATTGTTTTTTTTTTCTTTTTTTAAAGATAACTGACAGTGGTGCCACGAGCTGAGTGCAGCATGAGCTATGAGAAGAACAAATCAGAGGCAGGAAGTTGGTACTGAGGCTATTTCAGTGGCAAATAATCTAATTCAAAAGCCTCTAGATAGGAAGCAAAAAAGCCATCCACCATTACTAAGGTAGCAATTAATGAATGATTAGTCACGAATCTGAGAGAGAACATTGGAGTTAAGATTTTAGCTTAGGTAAGGATAGTGGTACAAATTAACCTAAAGGGGGGATATTATAGGAGGAGCAGTCTGAGATCTCTGGCTGGAATGGAGAATGAAAGTACCCCCAGGTGTTTCTGAATTCCTAAAGGATGTTCACTAGAGAGTTAGACATACAGGTCTAGGTCTTGACCCATAAACCCATAATTCCAGTAGCTGATATTCTGTCAGCTGAGGAGCTCACTCAGAAACAGTATTAACAAATGAGAAGAGACAAGGTCAAGAATAAAACTCTAAGGAGCTATAGCATTTGAAAGCTTGTGGAGGAAAAGGAGGCAAAGAGGAACACAAAGAAAAAGTCATACAATTAGAAGTTGTCACTGCTGATGATAGTGTTCTAAAAGCCAAAAGAGATCGTTTCCAAAAATTCAGTCAACTCTGTCAAATGACAGCACATGTATCACAATGTTGCCACAATGGTACTTCCATGGATGTTTTGTTAATTTTTTGTTATTTGGCCAAACAACCAGGTGAGGATCATGTACTAATTAAAAATCCCCTTACTGTCATCATCTCCTTTTTCTTTTACCTTGCACACACACACAAATGAATGTTGCATTTAACAACATTTTTGTTTCCTTTCTTTTCTCTCTTTTTTTTTTAATTTAGCTGTGTGTCAGTTATAGATTGCATTTGACTGAGAGTAACAGAATACCAACATATTGTGACATAAACATTCAAGGATTTAATTTCTCATGTTAAAAAAAAAATGAATGTAGCCCTCTCCAATCTGCTACATTATCTTTATGGCCTCTTGGATCTGGCTTTCTCATCTAACAGCCTATTTCACTGAGTAACAATGAAGCTTCCATTCCTAAGGTCAAGATGGCTCCTAAAGTTCTGCTGAACACATCTGAGTTGCCAATCTAATGAAAAAGAAAGAACAGAAGGATAAAGAATGATGCTTCTCTCAATTGACCCAGATTCTTTGAAAGAACCTTCCCAGAATTCATTCCCAACACTTATATTTACTTGATCACATCTTTCTTCTTTGGAGATTGGGAATGTAGTCTTTATTTCTAGCAGCAATGGCTCATGGTAAAATTTGGAGTCTGGAAAAGAAAATGGATATTTGGCATGTTACAGCTGTCTTTCCTTCAAATTTCTTCTTCTTCTTTTTTTAAATTTTATTTTAAGTAGGCTCCACACCCAATGTAGGGCTTGAACTAATGAGCCTGAGATTAAGAGATGCATACCCTACAGATGGAGCCTGCCAGGTGCCCCTGAAGCCTCTAATTTACGGAAGAGTTTGGCTAGTTTCTGAAGATATAAAATATTTAAATGGAGTCCCTTCCTTTCACCAAGTAACTAATAGTTAAATAGAAAAATGTGTGTAAAAACAAATATAGAAACTATCTTGGCAACTCAAAAGACAATGTGCAAAGTGCAATGGTATATAGTTGCAAAAGGGATTCCTGGTGGAATGCAGATTTTCCAGGTGACTAATGCTGGCCCATCACACAAGAGGATGTAAGCATGATAGGAAAAATGTGATGAAGCACCAAAAACAGGATTGGAAGAATAACACTGGACCTCATTAAAACCTTAGAAAGTTGACTTAGAGAAATTTAGACACTTGAGTAACTGGAGGCTTCTAGGTCCTGAGCATCAGCTACTGAGGAGTTTTTCATGAAAACGATTCCCCAAAACTGCAAGACAAATTCTTTATTTAAAGCCCTGAGTAGCATCTATATTTGACATTAATTGGCTAGAAGTCCTTACACTTCTCTAAAGAATAAATTGCTATATGCATTTTACCAAACAGGAAGAGAAAGAAGTCTGCTGTTCTAGAAAGCTTCAAGTATTCAATTAGATAAATTTATTGTTTGACAAGAATTGTGAAGTGAATTAAACAAGGAGGCCATTAGATTGAAGTGGCTGTAATGCTGCCTATGTCTGTATAAGCCAACCCAAATCTAAACCTGGGGATCCTTCAAGGTTACAAAGTCAAAATGCTAAGGACAACCAATCACAAACAGCCAATGAGGCTTTAAGCTATAGCCCATATAGCTTCTTCCCCTCCCTCCCTTTTTTCTTCTGCACTTCCTTTATATAAGTCTTTCACCTGGTTCCTGTCCTCAGAGCACTCCTAACCCCTTCTGGTCTAATACTGCCTATTTCGAGTCGATTTTTACTCAAACTGTTAAATTTTTTAATATGCCTCAGTTTACCTTTTAACAACGTGAAATACAAAATGTATTTTAAATGTATATTACATTTTATTCCAAATAGAGATATTAAAGTGATATCTAGAGAAATTGAAAACACTTGCTTGAAATGATTTATGTTTAATCAGATTTCTTTGCATAAAATGTGCGATTTGGGGGGCGCCTGGGTGGCTCAGTGGGTTAAAGCCTCTGTTTTCGGCTCAGGTCATGATCCCAGGGTCCTGGGATCGAGCCCCACATCGGGCTCTCTGCTCCGCGGGGAGCCTGCTTCCTCCTCTCTCCCTGCCTGCCTCTCTTGCCTACTTGTGATCTCTGTCTGTCAAATAAATAAATAAAATTAAAAAAAAATGTGCGATTTGGTTTCTGAATTTTATTTATAGACCCTTATACCCTGATTATTGTCATTAAGTGTCTTAATTGAATTATTGATTTTCTGATGTTATTCCATGACTTACTTCTATCAGATAATAATACCACCGTTTACATTTACTAACTTGCTTAACCTTACGACAAACACCCCTCTGTAATACATACCATTACGATTAAAATTTTGCAAACACAAAAATGTGAACTCTAGCCTTTCCTTTCAGGGAACAGGGAGATATAACTTTCTAACTGTGGTAATTCTTAGCTATTTAGAAACCGTGCCACTTACTACACCACAGCAATATATTCTATAGGAAGGTGAACTTCATTTTTTCTATGAAAATTTTATTTATAAAACCAATTTCAACCATTCTTTCAAAATCCAAAGAAACTAAGAGTTACATAAGGATGAAAATCAGCACAGTTTTTTAAATCTCCATTCCAGGAGTTAAAATAGTCCTTATTGAAACTGGTTTGTGGAGCCCTACCTCCTCTCTCTCCTATGCCTTTTCTTAGAACGTTTTGCCCCTATTGAACCCGCCTCTTTATTGAGACAGGTGGAGTACTGAGCCCTGTGCTTACAAAGTGCCACACATTTGGTATCGCGGCTGTTCTTGCCCATAGCAGAGGAGCAGTCTCCAAGAAGCTGACGCAAACTCCAGAGAATAAAGAGGGACATGATTCTTCCAACTGAACTGAGCAACTACTTGAGGCATTTCAAGTGAAGGAGAATGGAAACACAAAGCCATAAGACTTTTAAAAAATAACACCGTTTTTAGCAAGGCATTTGGGAACAGCTCTCAGTCTCAAGGGGGCTATGGGTAGCCTTATTTGCAGCTGCCAGTTCTACTTTCCTCTCTTCCTTTCTGATTCCCTTACGAATCCAGAGAGCTCCAGTACTTCAAAAGAAAATTGCCTCACTTACTGACCTTCGTGAGGTGTGATATGGCAACAGAGTCAACAGTAGGTTTTGACCCTCCCACTGCTGGGACCATTAAAACTTCAAAATCAAAACTGCTTCAAATAGAACACACCCGTTTTCAAGGTACAATTTTTCAAGTACATTGGAACGCTGCTGAAATAAACAATATACCTTAAGTCAGGGTACGGCAAGGAAGAGATTTTTCTTACACTCTATCCATGATTGTTAGTTAATTAGAACTTTAAGGCAGGGGGCACCTGGGTGGCTTAGTTGGTTAAGTGTCTGCTTTCAGCTCAGGTCATGATCCCATAGTCCTGGGATCCAGCTCCCTGTGGGGCTTCCTGCTGAGCAGGGAGCCTGCTTCTCCCTCTGCCTCTCCCCTTGCTTGTGCTCATTCTCTCTCTCTGTGTCAAATAAAAAAGTGAAAAAAAAAAAAAAGAAAGAAAGAAAAGAAAAAAGAAAAGAAAAAAAAAAAAAAGAACCTTAAGGTAGTTAGGTGTAGAAAATGACTTTAGACTTGGAGCATGAATTTTGGAGTCAAACAAGTGTGCAAATGAACTGGCACATGTACCGTTTTGAGTTAACAGCAATCAAGACCCTTTTGGCTAAAGAGAAACTTTTATCCTTCCCTTAACAACCTAGAAAAATCTAAATTGGAGGTCTTTCCCAGAATAAGAGTTATTACTGGAGATAAATTGCATCTGAATGAACCATCTGTATGGGAGGGCAAACATCTAATTACCAAAAATGTGCTCTTATTGCCCTGTGAACGGCCCTCCTCTCCTTTGAAGCCCCAGGCCCATCTCATTCCTTAGCTCAGGATGGCATATATACCTCATTTTACCTTTCTGTCTTTGAACCTCTCATATGTGTGGGGTTCCTGTGCATACAAAATTAAATTAGACTTTCTTCTATTCATCTGTCTCATGTCAGTTTAATTCCCTGAGGGTAAGGGAAAATTTCTTCCCCAACAATACACACATATAGTTAATTTAAAATATTTTGATTTTGTATGCTCACTAGGTCTTGAAAAATCACAAAAGCATTGGACAATTGCTTTTAAGATATTAGAATTTATTACTAATTTATAACAGCATTTTCCTTAGGTTTAAATGAATAGAATATTAAATTAAATGTGATTGCTTTTAATAACCTGAAGGGGAGTATATATTTCATTCTATTGCTCTTAAATTATATTTTTATATATTTTATGTCTTTTACATTATATAAATATGCATCAATCTTCCACGAATCTATAAATTGTCCAGATTTGCATTCAACCCTCTCAGAAATAATAAAATATGTAGTTTATCAAAAGCGGCAAAGTTGGCATTTAGACTATAAAATGTAAGTAGTAAAAGTATAAATCTAGTGCACAAATGAAGACATCTTTTGAAATAGCTTTTGTCTTACAATATTACTTTCATCTTATTAAGAAGGATACTCAAAAACCAAGAATGGGTTTACTTCATAAATATGTTATTATTTGAATAGCAGATTTTGAGTGATATATCATTTTAAAAATCCTGTCCTTGGATACTATTTGATAATTGTTAGTCTTTTCAATATTTTTGTTTCTCTTTTCCTCAGGAAGTTCCAAATGTGCCTGCAGATTTTAACAACAAAGACAACAGTGAAAACCATGACATCTTAGGAAGTAACTCCCCAGAGCCTCCAGAATTAGATTTTTCGTGCCCTAGATGGAGGGAGCAACCATAAGTAATGTGTGAAAGGGATCACAGCATAGGCACTCTCTATGGAAACCTTCTTCTACTGATTCGGTAAAGTTCTAAACTGAGGTAAACTGTCTCAACTCGGCTATGTGGAAGGATGGCCGAGGTGGAAGGACAGCAGTACTGATAGAAATCATGAATAAGCATTCAGATTTCAGGGGGAGAAGCACCCCAGATGGAAGCATCATTCTGGAAGAAATCAGTTTCAGGACATCTTTGAGATCCTGTTGAAGAGCCTGAGTGTGACCCCTTTATTTCCCTCTGCCCAAGACAGTCAAAAGACAATAAACCTTCACAGCCAGAATGGAAGATAACGAAATCCAGAACAGGAGTTCTGTATAATCTCATTTAATCTACTGAGATCTTTCTTTGTTTCTAGTCAACATCAACATCTAGGACAAATTAGTGAGTGGAAGCGGAAAAAAACAAACAAACAAACAAACAATTTTGTGGTGTAGATGCTTATTACAAATGTCAGCTGTTGGAGACTCCGTATTCCTGTAGCACATTCTCTCATCTCTTACCAAGTTACTCTCCAAGCACCCCCGGCCACCCTGCTGATCCCTCCAGACCCCCAGTGTTGGGGACTGTTACTGAATGGAGGATTCCTTGTAGTTCGTTTTTTATTCCATAAACAAAATTTTAGTTGGGATCAATTAGCTAAGTGATTTTTGATGCTTCTTCTTCTTCCTTTTTTTTTTTTTCCCCCCAGTCTGTTATGCTCTCTCCATCCCCTTCTTTAAGAAAAAAATAAAAATTCAGACAAAGAAGCAGATGGGAAAGAGTCAGATAATGCAGATAGATACATGAGAAAAGAGCTCCCAACTCCCAGGTGCACCTGTGAAACTGGTCAGCTGATAATCCTAAACAAAATTGTCTAGACCCAGAAGTTATAGATTTCTGGGAAAAGAAATCAGTGTTTTTGAGATTGCTATACCTCTAGGTAAGCTGCCAGTGTGGCATTATCTCCACAAGAAGAGGTCAAGGAAAGGTCTCAAGGGCGCCAGCAGAAGAGACCTGGGTCAAGGGCTGCACCTTCTAGGACACAGAGTTTGCCCTGTCAACACCCCCCAGAATGTCTCTGTGGATGTCCCTAGAGTCGCCAGATGTATAAAGCAGTTACCTCATTCAGGTACCTCATATGGAGACATTACCTTCAGTCAGGAGCAAAGGTATGGTTTTATATTCTATGTTTCTCTGTTCTTCTGTTTCCCATTTTATGTCTCTATGCATGATATTTGAATGTTTTAAAATTCCATTTTAAGTAGTTTTTAAATTTTTTAGCTAAACCTTTTTGTATTTCATTTTCTATAGTTGCTGTAGGGATTACAAGTGCATCCTTAACTTTTCAGTCTAATTAGAGTTAATATTCAATAATTTATTTAATACATACAAACACTGTGAATTTATAGGTCCATTAACCATTCTCTGCTCTCCTTTATGCCATACATTTCATGTGCATTACATTAGCATATATTATAAACCTCACAAGAACTATGTGGGGGAGGAAAACTGATTTTCCTTTACCCTTCTAAGTTAAAGGTGGCTGAGGTCCACCCCCCTACCGTGTAATAAGAAGGTAGATTAACAGGAGAAAAACAAACAGTTTTAAAAACATGCATACCTCCTGTGTACAGGAAAACTCAGTAACTCCCCAAAAGGGCTCAAGCCATCACCTCTTACAAGTAACAACATCTCCAGCTAAAGACCAAAGAAGATGTTGGCAGGGCAGTTGTGGGAGGCTACCAGGAAAAGCTCACAAACAAGGGTAAGGCTGTTATGCAGATTTAAGTCATTGCCTTTCCCTTGATATGCGTGTCTAGCATTTTAGTCCTTGTCTTCCTAAAAGAGAGGGAGACACCCTTACAAATGGAATTCCCCTTATAAATGCAAGTGTCTGCTCTCCTTCAGTGTCATAATTTTTGCTTTAAACAGTCATAGGTACTTTAAAGAAATTAAGAGAGACATTACTTCATATTTACCATAATATTTAATTTCTGGTGTTTTTTTATTCATGCTTGAAAATCTAAGTTTTCCTATAGTATTGATGTAGAAATGTTGGGGTTTGGAGCTGATGGCCATGAAAGCATTCTTGAGTCATGTCTTTAGTGCAAAAAGGTGGTTTTATTAAAGTACTGGGACAGGTCCCATGGGCAGAAAGCTGCAGTGGGGTTGTGATGGGTGGCTGATTTTATATACTTTCAAGTGGGAGAGGGTTAAGGACAGCACAAGCCTCCAAGGTATTTTGGAAACAATGTTTCCAGGACCCTGAGGGGGCTAGCTATTGTTATGAAAAGGCCATTTATTATTGTTTAGTAAAAACTCAGTCCAGGAGACCCTTCAGATGTCTATCAGTGGGCCAAATGCTTGGAGGATGATTACTAACATCTATCTTGGGGAGTAGATATAAAGGAAGTTTTCAAAGGAATTTTCATATGTTAAAGTAGACTCATAGGATCCTGGGAAGGTCAGGATAATGTTAAGCCAAGATTGCCTTTTCCATTAGCAAAGGGTCAACATTGAGGCAACAGATCCAGTAGGAGGGTCACTCTACCTGTTTCAAGGACTTGTCAATGGCCTGTAGGTAGTAAGGATATTTAATTTTTTCTTTGGCCTTTGTTTCCCACATCAGTATTATTTTTCTTTCAACTAAAAAAAAACCAAAACGAAACTATGTCTTGGCATGTAGGCCTGCTAATAATATATTCTCATATGTTAACTTAATCTAAAATTATTTATATTTTGCCTAATAATCAGAAGATATTTTGATGGTTATTGAAATTTAGTCGACATTTTTTTCCCATGCTTTGAAAGTCTCCTGGTGTTTTAAAATCCATGTTCTTTTGCTTCCATAATTTCTGATGTGATGTCTCTGCTTATTTGAATTTTTGTACCCCTATAATTTAGATATCATTTTTACCTAGATGCTTTCATAATTTTTCCTATATTTATTTTTAAAGTTATAATTTGATGATGTTGTATGCAAGCATTGTTTCCTTAGAATTTACCCTATTTGAGCACACTATCACTGAATTTCTTGAATCTATAAATTTTTTTTAAGTCTTTATTTATTTGAGAGAAAGAGCATGCACAAACAGAGGGAGCAGCAGAGGAAAAGGGAGAAACCAGAGTCTCTGCTGAGCAGGGGATGTGGGGAGTCCTATAGCATAGGACACATAGCAGTCCTATGTGGGGCTTGATCCCAGGTCCCTGGGATCACAACCTGAATTACAGGCAGATGTTTAACCAACTGAGCCACTTAGGAGGCTCAGAATTTGTAAATTTTTAAAACTTATATATTTCACCTAATTTGGTTAATTATTTCTTCAAATAATTTTTCTTCTTTCCTCTGCTTTTGGAATAACAATTACTTGTATGTTAAAATTCTCCCACAAGTCACTGAGTCTCTGTTCATTTTCTAAAAGATCACTTTTTCCTTCTTTAAACTGGATGATTTCCACTGATGCAATTTCAAGTTCAGTTTCTGTTAATGTAGTTGATTCTCTTTTGTTTTTCTGATTATAGGACTATAAATCTGTGGGGTTTTTTGTTAATAGCTCTACTGAGATATAATTTGCATAATATACAATTTACCCATTTAAAGTATACTATAAATGGCTTTTAGCTTATCCACAGAGTTGTCCAACTGTTACCTCATCAGTTTTAGAACATCTCACCACTCCACAAAAAACCTCTCATATTGTAAGCAGAAAGAGTTAGGGGGTCCCCAGTAAAAGAAAGAGGTCATTTTAGGCACCCAGCTATTGGCTCTACTTGCCCTAACACAATTCTTGCAGAACTTCCTAGGAGGTGTCAGAATTACAAAGAAATGCAAAAATATCAGATCAGTAGTTAAGGATTTTAAGGGAAAAAAAGGAAATGCAAAAACTCTCATCCTTATAAGGCCTGGAAATAGCCTACCCACTCCCACTGCTGTTTCAAAAGTAAGCAAGGCTCTGCATTCCTGACCTGACCAGAGATAAGGATCCTGAGACCCCATCCAGTTTACACTGACTCTTGGAGCATACCCATGGCTCCTCCTCCTTTTCTGAGTTACCTGTTTTCATTATAATGTTAAAGTGTCCATGCAGAAGGAGGTGGGGCTCCATCTCAGAGTCCTGAGATCTTGACCTGAGCTGAAATCAAGAGTGGGACGCTCAACCAATTGAGCCACCCAGGCACCCCTGGGCATGCTTTCTAAGTATACCTGCACACCCCCTTTGTTTGCTATGATGAAACTCCCCTTTTGGAATATTCATCCCAACCCTAAATAAAAGGAACCGACTTATCCCTGCTCAGAGTCACAGAATAGAATATGGTTGCCCCTTCTTTTTTCTCCAAGTACTCAATCCAGACGTAAAAGATATAAATTTTCCTTTGTTATTCAGTTCTGATATGAGATGTAGATATTCTAGTTTGTTCAGAGAACAAGCCTACAAAAACATTCCACTTTTTTCCTCAGCCTTAGCAGAAAAGGGACATAAAGTTCCAAAACAAAAATAACAATTTTGCCAAAACACAGTTCACTAGTCAGGGAATGACACAACTAGGGAGGGAAAAGCAGTCTCTCTTAGACCATATACAAAGACACACATAAAGTGTAACCCTTCACTCAAAAAATGTACTTTATTTACCCCCCCCCCCCCACACACACAATCTCCTGGAAAGGTTGAAATGACTGATGACATCCTTAAATTAAAATTGGCAAGATTTTCAGAAATCCTTGAGCTCCATTGGCCAATGGTACTCTCCCCACTACCTGTGATGGTCATTTGGGCCACTGCCTCAGGGACATGTAAGTTATCTATCTATGAACTGGGAACTGAAGGCCCATGTCATTAGGGAATTTATCTCTGATACAAGGCTTTGCTATACTGCATGCAGATATGGCAAAATATTGAAAGATACTCGTGTGCTATATCCATGCACTACACACATTAAGTCTGCCTTCCCACAACATCTTCCTAAACAGACTCTTCATGATTGTCAGCCAAGACATTTAATCTATTGGAGGAGAGATCAGAGAAAAGATGCTCTCGAACTTTGTCAGGAGAGACTTTAGCAGATATTGTGAAGAACAAATTCCAAACAAACTCCAGGGAATCAAACCTTGGGTTTGTATTTCAGAACGAAGAAGAAATTTAGAATTCTACACAAACTGTAAGACTATGCCAATACAGAACCTCAAATTGAAATTCTCAGAGATCCTCTAGAACCAGCTGATCTTTGAAAGCAGTTGATTCAGATTAAGTGAATGACTTCAAATAGTAAACAGCTTCTGCCCAAGATGGAGAATCAACATTCATAGTTAACTCCCGTTTTGTCTTTCATATGCTTTCTTATAATCATTCTCATTTTCTATAGAGCCCTGGTTGTCATCCACCCATAGTAACATTTTTCCTCTTTTCTTCCCTTCTTACTATAATTGTTAATCTAAAACATCCTCATCCATCACAAGACCTCGGTGATATATAAAATCCTCTGGGCAATGCTAGACACCTCAAATGAGACCATAAAGAATTATACCCAATGGCATTTCTACCTTTATTTACATGGACAAATGACGGTAAACAAATCAACCCATTGCTTCGCTAGTGTCTCTGTGTCCCAGAAAAAGAACCAACTATCAGAATCTATGGATCAGACCATAAGGAATTTCAAATTTGAATTCAATAATCTTCATAGAACAATGGGCAAATATTTTCCACCTAAGAAATACTAATGGAAGTCTATATATGTAACCTAGTTTATGTAAGGCCTTGGCTCTGATCTTACATTGTAAACAATTCTTTTTCCCCCAAATCTCCATGTGCTCCTACTAAATACAATTTCCTTGGAGGCAATGGCATCTATCCCACTTACCTCATAATAATACCTCATGAACATTAGCAATAATATTCTAAGACTTGTCCATGCACTAAGACCCTAGTTTTATAAATCACAAAGTCTAGAAATACAAACTCAGAAGCAAGCTCCACAATGAGGCCACCTTGATTATTCAGGTGTCTACCTGGGGGAATTACTGACCTATTTTTTATGTGAGGAATCAGAACAGTCTTCCCATCAGTAGCATGCTTTCAAACTGAAAAGTCTGTAAGAAATGTATCACTCACTCAGGGGGAAGTTATTAATGAAACCACCTCTCTCCTACCCAGAAAAATGATCAGTCTCGACTCATTGGCACAAGTAGTGATGGCCAATCACATTGCTCTGGATTTTTTTTTTTTTGTTAGCCAATCATGGGGGCTTCTGTGTCATTGTACTATTACTTGCTGTCTTAGATCAATAGAAAAGACAAGATAGAAGAGGCTATGAATCATCTTAAGGAAAATCTACTTAGTTCTCTAGGGTCTGTCTTTTGGGCCTATGGGATTTGTTTTCTCTGCTTGGTTTAGGGTGTTGAGGCTCTGATTCTGAGGCATCTTATAAGGACTATTAATTTGTTTATCTTTTTCACATTGATCATGATGCTGGTCCAGTGGATTCTAGATAGTGTCTCACATGTGTCTTCACAGTTGCCTTCTCCTCAGATGATCATTAGGATAATGCAACAACAAAAAGGTCAAGATTGTACAGCAGAGCTGACTATGGAGATTGCTGAACAATCTCTGAGCAGGGAAGATCTATATCACTGGCCTTCCCTATATTGCTCAACTTCTCCCAGACTGAAGGATGACCAAAAGAGGTATTGAGAGGCTAAACATACAAATGGAACATTTCCAGATCATATATGAAAAATAGAGCTCTGATCCACAATTTCTGCAGCAAACAGTCTACGAAGCCAGAGCACACATCTGGCTCGTATTGGTCAGGATTTAGTAAAAATGCCAACTACCCTGATTTCTGACCCTGCCTCTATTTTGGGACCAAGCAGAAAAGCTGATGATGCTCACCAAACCAATCCTATCAGATGGCTTTCTTATCTCTATATAAAATACTTCCAGGTTCCCCAAGGCAGCAATCTTCAGAGCACACCTGAATCCTTCCCTTTTTTCACTGTAAAGTTTGCCAACTCTCCAGCCTAACTTTTGAGCCTCTGTCAGACACAAGTGGTGGTGGCTGACTTCCTTGCTATAGATAGCTAAGCTCTGAACAAATAGCCTCAGCTTGTCCTCACTTAAGTGCACTTCATTTATTTGCATAATACCTTTATCTCAAATTTCATAATTTAAACCGGATGAAAATTGTTTTTGGCACTATAAACCTGTATCTGGAAAAAGATACAAAAAGCAAGAGTTAAACCTTTGAATGGTCTTCTTAGGGAAATTTATTACATAAAATTTATAGTATTTTAACTGTTAGAATTATATACTTTTCTTTAAAAAAAAAAAAAGATTTGGGGAGCCTGGGTGGCTCAATGGGTTGAAGCCTCTGCCTTCAGCTCGGGTCATGATCCCAGGATCCTGGGATCAAGCCCCGAGTCGGGCTCTCTGCTCAGTGGGGAGCCTGCTTCCCTCTCTCTCTCTGCCTGCCTCTCTGCCTACTTGTGATCTCTGTCTGTCAAATAAATAAATAAAAATATTTTTTAAAAAAAGATTTCATTTATTTGTCAGAGAGAGAGAGAGAGAGCAAGAGCATAAGCATGGGGAGTGGCAAGCAGAGGGAGAAGCAGGCTCCTCCATGAGCAAGGAGCTCGAAACAGGACTCCATCCCAGGACCCTGAGATGGTGACCTGAGCCGAAGGCAGACCCTTAACCAACTGAGACACCCAAGCGTCCCACAATTGTATACTTTTCTGCAAATATTGTTATTCATGCAAAAATCACACATTGGACTCTTCTTACCAGTTAATTTAATAATGATACATGTATTTTTATGCACATATCTCTGTATTAAATGGTCATTTTGTAAAAGTTGCTGTATTAGTTCATGGACTGCTTTCTCAAATTTTATTTAGCTTTTCTTAACTTTGTAAGCATTTACAAAAATGACAAATAGAAACAAAATTTAAAACTTTATAAAAAGCAAGTTTAGGACCATAATCTGTTCTTACTTTCATGGGTTTGTTTGTTCACAAAGTCTTTATAATTTTCAACCATTTTCTAGGAACTCAGCATGTTTCTACATAGAAAGGCAAAAGGACATAGCCCTGAACTTGATATTGCCAGATTCCAATGGGGATTCTATATATGTAATAAAAATCTGTAATGTATAAAAAGGAAGAACACACAGTTCTAAAGAAGCACATTGAAGGAAAATATACTCTCTCCCCAAAGCATCAAAGGTGGCTTCATAGAAAGATTGGTACTTGAAAGAAAAGCAAAGCTGCTGGTATCACCATTCCAGACAGCAACTTACATTACAGCAAGTTATATTACAAAATTGTAATGATCAAAACAGTATGGTAGGGGCGGCTGGGTGGCTCAGTGGGTTAAAGCCTCTGCCTTCGGCTCAGGTCATGATCTCAGGGTCCTGGGATCGAGCCCCGCATGGGGCTCTCTGCTCAGCGGGGAGCCTGCTTCCCTCTCTCTCTCTCTCTCTCTCTCTGCCTGCCTCTCTGCCTACTTGTGATCTCTCTGTCAAATAAATAAATAAAATCTTTAAAAACAAACAAACAAACAGTATGGTATTGGCAAAAAATAGACACAGTGATCACTGAAAAAGAATAGAAAGCTCAGAAATTAAATTCACAATTAAATAGGCAATTAATCTGCAACAAAGCATAAAAGAATAGCCAATAGAAAAAGGCAGTCTCTAACAAATCGTGCTGGAAAAACTGGAGAGCTACATGGAGAAGAAAGAACTGGACCACTTTCTTACACCATACACAAAAACAATTCAAAATGGATATAAGACTTAAATATGGGACCTGACACCATAAAAACCCTAGAAGAGAGCAAAGGCAATGATGTCTCTGACATTCACCATAGGACCACATTCCTAGATATGTCCCCCGAGGCTAGGAAAACAAAAGCAAAAATAAATTATTGGGATTACATCAAAATAAAAATGTTCTGCACAGTAAAGGAAAAAATCAACAAAAGTAAAAGGCAACCTGTGGAATGGGAGAAGATATTTGCAAATGACATATTTGATAAGGAGTTAGTATTCAAAATATATAAACAACTTGTATAGCCCAACACCCCCAAAACAAATAATCCAATTAAAAAATGGGCAGAAGGCATAAACAGACATTTCTCCAAAGGAGGTATTCAGATGGTGGTGCTTGGGTGGCTCAGTAGTAGGTTAAGCCTCTGCCTTCAGCTCAGGTCATGATCTCAGGGTCATGGAATCGAGCCCTGTATTGGGCTCTCTGCTCAGCAGGAAACATGCTTCTCTCTGCCTGCCCCCCTCTCTCTGCCTACATATGATCTCTCTGTCAAATAAATAAATAAAACCTTAAAAAAAAAAAAGAAGAAGAAGACATCCAGATGTCCAACAGACACATGAAAAGATGCTCAGCATCACTCATCAGGGAAATGCAAATCAAAACCAAATGAGGTATCACCTCACACCAGTTAGAATGGCTAAGATGAAAAACACAAGAAACAACAAGTCTTGACAAGGCTGTGGAGGAAAAGGAACCCTCTTGCACTGTTGGTGGGAATGTAATCTGGTGTAGCACCATGGGGAATAGTATGGAGGTTCCTCAAAAAGTTAAAAATAGAACTACCCTATGATCCACCAATCACTCTATGGTATTTACACAAAGAATACAAAAACACTAATTCAAAGGGATACATGCATCCTGATTTTATTTATAGTAACCAAAATATGGAAGCAGCCCAAGTTTCCATCTATTGATGAATGGATAAGAAAGATGTAGCATATATATTTACAATGGAATATTATTTGGCCATAAAGAGGAATGAAATCACCATTTACAGTGACATGGATGGAGCTAGAGAGTATAATGCTAAGTCAGTCAGAGAAAGACAAATACCATATGATTTCACTCATATGTGGAATTTAAGAACCAAAACAAGTGAGCAAAGAAAAAAAGAGAGACAGAGAAACTAAGAAACAGATTCTTAATTCCAGAGAAAAAACTGATGGTTAGCAGAGGGGAGACAGGTGGGGGATGGGTGAAATAGATGATGGAGATTAAGGAGGGCACTTTTGATGAGTTCCAGGTGACATATGGAATTGCTGAATCACTATATTGTATATGTGAAACTAATATAACATGGTATGTTAAATATGCTGGAATTAAAATTTTAAAAAGATTGGTACTTGAATTCTATCCTCAATAAGTTTCTAGGTGGAAAAAGAAGAGAGAATATGACAGATGCACAGATTAAACTGTGTACATTTAAGGGGGTAGGAGAAAAAACAGTGCTTTCAGTGAGAAGCACCCATGTCAGTGTGGCCATCCATAATAACATGGCGGGAAGTAGGGAAAACCTACTGTAGGAAGATACGTTGAGTCTGACTTATAAAGGACCTCACGTACTGAGTTAATTCTTCATCTTAAAAGAAACATTGACTGGGAGTACAACACAATCCCATTTCATTGTTAAAATGGCACTGCTAACATTGGGTAGTGAATAGTAATACAGAGTCTCAGAGACCTCCTTCTATATCTACACTTGACAGAATAACAGTCCCCCAGAGATATGTGTTCTAATCCCTAGAACCTGTGACTATGTTAGGCTGCATGGCAAGAGGTAATTAAGATTGCTAATTAGCTGATCTGAAAATAAGGAGATTATTCTGTATTACTAGATGGGCCTGATGTAATTACTAGGGTCCTTTAAATGTGGAAGAGAGAATCAAAAGAGTTAGTGTCAGAATGAATGCAGTGTATGAAAGTCTTGATTGGCCATTGCTGTCTTTGAAAATAGAAGGGGGCCCTGAGCCAAGGGATGGGGCCAGCCTCTAAAGGCTTGAAAAAGCAATAAAATGGATTCTACCTCACAGCCTTCAGAAAGCCTCAGCCACGGAGCCCACTGAGACCCATCTTGGACTTCTAACTTCCAAAACTTTAAAATAATAGAGATGATATTGTTTTAAGTCACTAAGTTTGTGGTAATTTGTTATATTAGCAAGAGGAAGTTAATACAATATATGAGCCCATATATATATTGATCCCATATATAGATTGAGTGGTAAGTCACTCAACTTTCTATTTATCCAATTATAATAAGAGATAATATTATCCCATTTGTCCTCAAGGAAAATAATGTGTAGAAAGTTCTTTGCCTATGGTTAAATAAATAGTAGGCAAAAAAGGTAGTAGCAACTCTAGCATTACCTTCATCTTCATCAGCAATGGAAGTTCTGTGAATTAGCTAAGTTACATTAGGCAGAAGAAGACGAATTCTGAATTATTTCAATAGATCAGATTAGACAGAGATAGTGGTGGTGTGGTTGGTGGGGAAAGGATCCAAGAAGTATCTAAGGGAAGAGTCAGACATTTTGGAAATGGGTGTAAAATGTAGAAAGAAGACTGCTGTTTGCATGATTGAATATATTTCACAAATAGAAATATGGTTTAATAAGTCACCTTGCTCTGATACATAAGTGCCTGTGTGGCTCAGGCTGAAAATCATATGAGAGATTGTTTCAAATGCACAGCCCTTTCCCCCTTTCTTGGAGTATTAAAGACAGTGGGTATCTTTGTGCTGAGATTGCAAGAGAAACTGATCCGTATCAGATATGCCTCTCTGTCCATTGCACCTGCTCTCCAAGATCTTTGGTAGCATCTTAAAATCTTCCTAATAACTCCATTAACAGCTTTTTCTCCCTGGAAGCCTGACTCCCCACATCTTTAATAAAATGCTTGCCTGTGGGGTGATCACACTCTCTGCTTATTGTAGGTGCCTGAATATTCTAGCCTGGTTATTATCTTCTCCAAACAGCTCCTTTTTTAACCTAGGCTTCCAACAGCAAAGTTTCCTTGTTGCTATGGATTCTGGACATGCAACATTTTGTCAACTTTTGAACCTAACTCTCTCCTACCTACCAACAGTTATTCAAGTAGATATTTTCCTTTACCTTATTTCCTTGTTAACAAACACTTACGTATTGAGAACGTACTTCTCTGGCGTCCTGCTGAAATTAGTCCTTGGACTTCTGCTGATTTTAATCTTTATAAATGATCTGGAGAAAGGAAATGGCTGTGAACTAGCTGGAATTACTAATCAGGCAAAATTGCAGGGGAGGAGAGAAGTAGAGGAAGCTACAACCAAACACAGGTGGGGTTCAATATGCCCCATAGCCAAGTGGGTATGTGGTAAACAGAACATAATAGAGAACCTTGTGAAGAGCCCTGTACATCCGGCCAAAATGATTAAGAAATAAATAATGCCATTCAGTTGAAATGCATGAAGTTCGGAGCATAATTATGGATCAATCACTCCAAAAGGGTACGAACTGTGTAAAGCTTCAATTAGACCAGAAAAAAGGGATAAGACTCACTAATATGGCACATTTGGGAAGAGATTTGCATTTCAATTTATTTTAATTTTAATTAAAAAAACACAGAGAGGAAATGAAATAAGATATCAGTATTTGCTGTCAAGATTTATCTAATAAACTGGAATGTGCGTGGGGGGGTGTTAAATGTACTATTCAATAAATTTTGATACATGTCTATATCTATGGAACTACCACCTCAATCACCACATATATAATTCCATCAACCTAAAAGGTGTTCTTGATTCCCCTTAAAAGCAATCTCCCTTTCTCCATCGGCAACCACAGTTCTTAAATCTATCTCCATAGATTTATATGGAATATTCCAGAATTTCACATGTATGGAATCATACAGTATGCACTCAGTATTTGGCCACTTTTACTGAGCATAAGGCTTCTAAGATTCATGTATACTGTTGGGTAATCAATATTTCCTATTACAATTTGTTTATCCATTCTCCAATTGATGGACACTCTGTTTCCAGTGGGGAGCTTTTTTTTTTTTTTTTTTTCTTTAAAGCTTCTGTGAATTTTCTTACACATTTTTTTGGACATGCTTCAGTTTATTTTAGAATTGGGTCATGGGGTAGGTATGTATTTAACACTATAAAATATAGCCAAAAAGGTTGGCTAAGTAGTTGGACTAATCTATATTCCTACCAGCAAAGACGGAGTTCTAATTAATCCATGTCCTTGCCAACATTTTGTGTCGCAAGTTTATACATTTTAACTATTCTACTTGATGTGAAATTATTTCTCATTTTAAAATTTAATTTGTATGTCTATGAAGACTAGACATATTAAGCACCTTTTTGCATGCTTTGGGACCACAAGTCTTACATTAGTTATATTTGAGTTGTTTGTGTTTTCATTATTTATTAAACAGGGAGAAAGAGATATATGCATACTTAGTCAAATATAAATATTGGAAATATTTTTCTAGTCTCTAACTTGCTTTTTCATATCCTTAACAAAAAGTCTTCAGATAGAAGGGGTTTATGCCCTAAATATATATATATATATATATGTATATATACACACACATATATATATATATATATATCATATATTTTAAGCAGTACTTTTTACAGTCTAAGAGACCTTGGTCACAAAGATAATCTCCTACACTTTCTTCCAGGAGGTTTAGATTTAATTTGTGTTTATATCTATAATACATCTGCAATTAAATTTTATGATGTGATGATGGACCAAGACTCATTTTTCTTTCCCCTTATATTTATCTAATTTTCCCATCCACATCTGTTGAAAAGAGGATCCTTCCTCTTTCAATTAGTTTGGCGCCTAAGTAGAAAAAAATCAACAGGACATGTGTTGATCTGTTTCTGGGGCCTCTCTTCTGTTCCATTCATTATTTTGTCTATCCTTATACCAACAGCACATTGAATAAATTTACCTTTATCGTGTAAGCTCTCTGACATTAATAGTTTTCAACTTCTCTTACAAAATTTTCTGATTTCTCTTTCCTTTCTTTTGTCTTTCATATAAATTTCCAGAAACAATTTATCAATTTCTATTTTTAAAAAGCCTGTTTGGATTTTTTATTAAGATTGTGTTGAATCTATAGATCAGCTTATGGAGACTACCTTCTCCGATTCACAAACATGGCATATCTCTATTTACTTAAGGCTTCTTTAATTTCTCCAGTTAATTTGTGTAGTTTTCTATGGAGAAATTCTTCTAATACATCACCTTTGCTGGGGAGTTCTTGTTTGCCTGGAAAGACAAGTTTGCATTACAACTTGAGATCTCCTCTTGCCAGATATTGGTTCTCCTGTTTTCATTTTCTAGGTATATAAATATACCTTTTATTCTTCTTCTTCTTCCTTTTTTTTTTTTTTTTTTTTTTACCTTTTGTCTTTTGTTCTTCTAACTCCATCTCAGTGTCAGCATCTTGGAAAACTAACAGATGCAGTTGTTAAAAATCTCCCAGTATCTTTGTGTATTTGTTTAATTTTCTGTTTATCTATGTCTGTTTTTTCTAAAAGCATTTTGAATCTCAGTAAGGTCATACACATATGTGGTTATTGTTTCCTAAAGAATTGAAAATGTGTCCCTTTTTATCTCTGGAAAGATACATTTGGAGGCACGTGTTCTTATTATTAACATAGACGTAGCAGTTGTCTTTTATGTGAAGTGCATGTGGTGTATCTTTTTCTATCCCTTTATTATTCAATCTATCTTTGATTTTATATTAAAGTATGTGCTTTTCAGAGGTGGAGTTGGGTGTCTCTTATCTAGTCCAATAATCTCTGCTTTTTAATTGGAATGTTTGGCATATTTATACTACTTATTTACTTACTGATATATATGAGCCTGTTGGCCTATCATTTAACTTTTTTTTTTTTTTTTTTTTGGTCAGAGAGAGAGAGCACAGGCAGATAGAGGCAGAGGGAGAAGCAGGCTCCCCGCCGAGCAAGGAGCCCGATTCCAGACTCGATCCCAGGACGCTGGGATCATGACCCGAGCTGAAGGCAGCCACTTAACCAACTGAGCAACCCAGGCGTCCCTCATTTAGCTATTTACTTCTGTTTGTCACTCTGATTTTTGTTCCTATCTTCCTCTTCCCTTGACTTCTTTCTGGAGGATTGAATATTAGCATTCATTTAGTATTTCATGTTATTTCATCAATTTATCTTTTAGCTACACTCATTCATTGCATTTTTTTCTTAGTGGTTGGTCTAGACATTACAATATTAATCCTTAAATCATCATAGCCTTATTATAGTTAATTTTTACCATAGTATATAAAATCTAAAAATTTTAAATCATTATAACTCCACCTACACCTCAGTTTTTGTGCTGTTTTGGTACATACTTTGCAGTGGCAAGCTAGTTGTCTTTTCAACATTTTTAGAAAATACTGAAAATTTTTGTATACCATTTCTTATGTGCAGATCTGCTAGTAGTAGTTTTTACCTTTCATTTATCTGAAAGTGTCTTTATTTGGGCTTTCAATTTTGTTCACTGGGTAAAAATTCTTCTTTGACAGGTTTTTATCCCTTTTAAAGATATCATTCCATTGTCTTCCAGCTCCTATTGTTACTAATAAGAAGCCAGCCATCCTTTTTACCCTGTTGAGTGATGTGTCTTTTAATGGTGGTAGGTTTCAATTTCTCTCTCTTCCTCTCTTTCTCTCCCAGCTCTCAGCAATTTGCCTGTGATATGTTGAAGTGTTATGTTTTTATTTATACTGATAAGGATTTCTGGGGTACCTTGGATTCTTATGTTTATATTTTTTACCAAATTTGAGAAAGTGTTAGACATTCTTTTATTTTTTCAAATATTTCTTTGGGCTCATTTTTTTCTCTACTTTTTTTTTTAATGGATTCCAAGTATAAGTATGTTTCCTAATTGATATCATCCCAGGAGGTACAGAAGCTCTGTTTATTTTTTCCTTTTTTTTTTTTTTTGCACAGTGTACAATTTTTTCATCTGCTTTAAGCTCACTGACCCTTTCTTTTGTCCATTTTATTAATTTTATTTAATGTACTGGCCTTTCAATTCTGTCATCTCTATGGGGCTCTCTTTGACAATGTTCCTTTCTCTCTCCTTTGACATTCTATGCACCCTTTCATGGTGAGGTCCTTCTCTCTTCTTTAACTACAGGAAAGCTTATTTTGCATTTCTCAAAATATTTTTCCAATGAATTTTAAAATTTTTTTTCACTTTCTGGGGAATTTTAATCTTTTCACTTAGATTTTTCAATGTTCTTTTACTTCCTTGTTTCCTTCTGGAACAATTCTTCAATCTAGTCTTATTATTACAAATACAAGTGTATGCATCCTTCTATTCCCGAATCTACTTTATTATCATTCCCACTATTCAATTTTCATTCCAATATTTCCACCTGATCACATTTTTGTTTCATATTGTCAATGTTTTTCTATCTCCTGTAATATAATTATTTTGCCTGTTTATTATACTTATTTTTAATTCTTGATCTTGATATTCTGGTGTTTCTGCTTCCAACATATCCCTTTTCTTCAAAGTGTTAGAGGGATTCAGGATCTGAGAAAAGAAAGTCTTCTTAGATTGAACTTAACCAACCCTCGCTGTTGGGGCAGAGTGAGGGACGCTCAGTCCTAAGTGTTTACCCAAACTCTGTACTACAGCAAAATTTTTCCAACAATGTTGGCTATTGAGCAAATTTCTGCAATGAAGTGGAAGAGGAAGAATGTCTCATGTCATATTGGAGAAGAATGATAACTGAACATAAGCAGCTTTCCCGCAGTTTAGTTCTCCTTCTCTTCTGATCAACCTTCTACACAGGCTTGGATCATTCAACCCCTAGTCTGAAAGAGATTTCTCTCCCTGGGAAAGCTTCTGTTGGTGGTGATGCTGTTTTCTGAGTTCTGTTACCTTTTACAATTTCTCTAGGGTTAACTTTGGGGGGAAAATAGCCATTTATTTTGATTTTTATTCTTGGTCAAGTATCAGGTCACCCTCTTCCCATATTTTTACCTTAAAACTAGCACGTTTCCTGGAATATAATAGATACGTAAGTGCTTTTGAGTGGGTAAATCGAGTCATATCCCCTTTTCATCTTGCTTCTCAGGGGATTTGGCTTCTTGGGGGGTTTCTTTTTTCTGACTGTTCTACTCTCCCTAAGTCAATCCAAGCTGCTCTCAAGCTTAAAACATAGTTTCTAAGCTAGGTTCCATGAATTTTACACATATTATACCTGCCTCACCGATTCTATAGCACAAGATTTACCATGGTTACTCCCTTGGGTTTATACAGGAGAACAGACCATTTTAGCTAGAGAAAATATGATTTTAATCAGTTGGGTCAGTTGATTGCTTATGGTGAGACCCACGGCAGAGTAAAATTTATATGTATTGTTGATTGTTGAAAATTGCATTTAGTACCAGGGAGTAAATGCAGGTTTGGTGTGTTTGCAGGTGTGTGTATGTGGAAGAGGCAGTGAGGAAGATGAGGCTCACATGTCTGTTGTTCCTTGCAACTAATCTGTGAAAAGAAAGTTGCCCTTAATGTATTCAGCATAGAGGATCAGGAACTATTTTAATTTCTTCATGTGAAATATCCACAAAAGACCATAAACACTCTACAAATAATTTTAAGAACACCCACATATTCCTTTACAAGTAAAAACATAGAAAATTTTATTCTTTATATGCTCCTTATATGATTTTTCCAGATCTCCTCCCCTTACCTACCCACTCTGTGTTAAGCAGTTATCCTCACCTCAGTGTCAGTTATTTCCTTACTTTATTTTATAGTTTTTCACCTGTACATGCACCCTAATAATATTTGGTTTAATTTGTGATGCATACAAAATTTAAATTAATGAATCATATTATAAATATTCTTGTATGAGTAACATCTTTAGCTAAACATTTTTTAAATATCTACACCCAATGTGGGGCTCGAATAACATATTTTTCCGATTCATATTAATACAATGGTTGTAGTTTTTTTTCACTTTTATTGAAATGGGTTATTTTCTTACATGAATATATTATTTACTTATGTACTCTGCTGTTTATGGATATTTAGTTATTAGACTTATGCTAATATGTACAATACTATTACAATTATTCCTCTATGTGTCTTCTAAACAAACAGAAGAGTTTTTCTAGGGAGAATTCCTAGGTTGTAAGTTATCTGCATGCTCCAATTTACTAGAAAGTGCCAACACCAAAACAATGATTTCATGATTTGCTGTCTCACCTCCCAATTTCCCAAGTCAGCTCCTCTGTCTTTATTCTTAGTCTAGAGGGCACAAATAAATCACTAAAACAGAACTCATTCCTTATCACTCTTTATTACTTATGCTATTCCCAAATCAAAATTCTATTAGGGAAAAGTACTGCATAATTAGACATGATTCGAAAAATCAATGCATGGTTAATTTGATCATTATGGCATTTTTTACAACTATGCCTCACTGCCCAATTTATCCAGTTATAGCAATTGATTCTGATAACATAGACAGCTAAATTAGATTTCCAAGTATGTCTCGATGCTTCAATCACATTTCTTTTCCATGGACATGTAGACATCTGGTCTCTATAAAGCAGAACAGAATGAATTTTTTACATTTCTAAAAGACCATAATTTTGTTTATGGATTTTCACACTGAAGGAAGATCCCCACCAGCAAAGAGATTTTTCACATTGACACCTGTCATTTGCAGGGAGAGATTATGGAAGAGCAGAACTTATCTTCACAGATTCTTTCAGAGATCTATGAATTTGTTTTTTTGTCTCTTCTTATATTACACACTCAAATTATGTTTCTCTGAATATTACTTGTATATATCAACAGTATGGTTACTTCATCACAAAACTCTTTTAATTTGAAAGTTCACTGTCAGATTAATAATATCTTCAAGAGGGAGTGCAAAAAATGATGTACACATGTATTCACTACCTCAAAATTTCATTTTTTATCCACAAACTTACATATTATTCTTTTCTTCAGTAATGTGATTAAAGCTCCAGTGTAGCCCTTGTTCACATTCGGAGCCTAAAGATTCCACTGGTCTATGGCCATTAGTGGATATCTCATTTGTCAAAATATGTGCAGACATATGAATTCTTATTGCAGAGCTCAGCAAATACTGCCTGTGGACCATGTTTTTGTAAATAAAGTTTTATAGGCACACAGCCACACCCATTCATTAACATTATCTATGGCTGATTTTGCATTTTAATGCAGAGTTGAGAGCTAAGAAAGAAGCCATATGGCACACAAAGCCTAAAATATTTACTATCTGGTCCTATACAGAAAAAGTTTGATGACGCCTGCACTAGTATATCAAGATTAACAGTATAATTTATAAACAATACAGGAAGAAAAAAAATGGTTTCTGAATTTCCTTCTTAATCTTGTTTCCTTTCATTGTTCCTTTCACTTTTTTCTTGATTCAGTTATGTGTTTCTTAATGTTAAATTGCCCTTTTTAAAACTTTATGGGATTTTGACTGATGTTTAAAATCTGATTAAGAATTAGTTTCACCATTGTAGTAGTCATTTGAGCTATTCACCAAATATTCCGATTCTTTGCCTTTGGGGCACATGGTAGGATTCTACTTTGTCACTGACTTGAAATAAAGTAGAGTAATGTAACTTGGGTTGTCCAAGACAAGATGAACAGAAATAAGAATTTTTTTTTCCTGGGCAAAAGTGCAGAATTTCCAACTTAATTTTTTCCCACTTTGGGGGGCACCCCACATGACCATAAGGATCAGAGTCCCTTTTGCTGATATGTAAAGATAACAAGTGAAAAATAAACTTTGTTATTTTAAGCTCCTGAGATTTGGCAACTACTTATTCATTACCAGAAATTTGACTGAACCTATCTTGATTGATATGCAGTGGGTTCAAGAGGTGGGGTGTTGCCATTACAACAAATAGAGGATAGCAAAACAACAGTTTCTTTTAGAGAGTGGAAGGACAGTAATTACTGATAGGCAGTTACAAAAGACTTGATAAAACTCTCACCTATAGTAACTTGAGAGGCAGATAACGCTCCAATGAGCTTATAGCTTTAGATACTCCTGGAAAACAGCATGCTAATATTATAAATTAGTGCTTATAGAATTCTTTTGACAAGATGATTACAGATATGAGTAAATTCAGATTACAAATGGTCAGTATTCAAACAGTATTGAAAGAAAATATAAAAATATCCAAGATTTTGACCAGTGTCAAAATTATAAAATGATTATTAGAAATTATGTTAGTTTTAAACATTTAAAAAATGTTTGTGGTGTGAATAGTCCCACTGTATATTTTTTAAAACTTTTTAAAAAATATTTTATTTATTCAAGAGACAGAGAGCACAAGCAGGGGAGCAGCCGAGGAAGAGGGAGAAGCAGGCTCCCCACCGAGCAGGGAGCCAGTAATAGGGCTTGATCCTAGGACCCTTGATCCCAGGACTCTGAGATCATGACCTGAGCCAAAGGCAGACACTTAACCAACTGAGCCATCCAGGTGCCCCTACTTTTTAAGACTTTTTAACAGTGTTTCTGTTTCAACATTAAAGTCTTCACACTCACATTTGTTTTCTCTTTCCCTGAAATTTTATTTAGAGGATAGTAAAAGGGGGCACCTGGGAGGCTCAGTCACTGGAGCATCCAACTCTTGATGGCTCAGGCCCTGAGACTGAGCCCCACCACAGGTGTGCTGAGTGTGAGCCTGGTTAAAGATTCTCTCTCTCCTTCTCCCTCTGTCTCTCCCTGCTCATGCTCTCTCTCTCTCTAAATAGATAAATAAGTAAATACATACATAAATAGGATAAAAATAAAACATAAACCTACAAAAATAGAGGCAATCTAAAGATAGCTTTCTGTGGATACTTCAATACATTTTGTAAAAAGTAAGTTGAAGAGGACAAATGGATAAGGAAGATGTGGTCCATATACACTATGGAGTATTGTGCCTCCATCAGAAAGGATGAATACCCAACTTTTGTATCAACTTGGACAGGACTGGAAGAGATTATGCTGAGTGAAATAAGTCAAGCAGAGAGAGGAATTATCATATGGTTTCACTTACTTGTGGAGCATAACAAATAACATGGAAGACATGGGGAGATGGAGAGGAGAAGGGAGTTGAGGGAAATTGGAAGGGGAGGTGAACCATGAGAGACTATGGACTCTGAAAAACAACCTGAGGGTTTTGAAGGATTGGGGGGTGGGACGTTGGGGGAGCCAGGTGGTGGGTATTAAGGAGGGCAAGTATTGCATGGAACACTGGGTGTGGTGCGAAAACAATGAATACTGTTACGCTGAAAAGAAAAAAAAAAAAGTAAGTTGAAGAACGGAAACTGAAATATCTCCAGGGTGAGAGGAAGGGTTGCCAGGTAAAACACAGGATGCCTAGTTAAATTTAATTGCAGATAAAATACAAGTTTTATTAGTATAAATATGTCCCATGCAATATTGGATATTCTGTATTTTTAAAAAATTTTCTTCATTTATTTATTTTATTTTTTTAATCAATCTGACAATCCTAGCCACAAGAAAGCTACTATTCTTAGAGAGATTTGTTAAGACAGACAATTCATAAATCCCAAAAAGATGGCATTGAAAAAATAAATAAACAATCACAGAATAAGAAAGTCATCTTGAAAATGTAATTGAAATTGGAAATAAAAAGTTGAATAAAAGGCAAATGAATATAAAAAAGAAATTCTTCCAGAACAGGACAAAGAATTGTAAATATGAGGAAGAAAATGAACGTCTAGTGCAGGGGCTGGCACACTACAGTACATGGGTCAAATCTGGTTTGCTGTTATTTCCTGTTTGCCTGTGAACACTGCTCAAGAATGATAGCACTGTAAGTCCCAGAAACCAAGTTGGAGCATCTCCCTCTGTCCCATTCCTGCTTCACTCCTAGCTCCTGCCTGCCTCCTCACTGGCGGAAACAGCAGGGTTCAAGCTTTGGACTGGTCACCCCCTGCATGTGGGCATCTCTGCAGTTGGCAATTACCAGGCATACAAGGTGGAATATCAGTCAGCTTTCAGAGACTGAGAAAATTTCCTCATTTCCAGCTAGGTGTTCAAACTGAAACCACTGGCCTCTCATGAGGGAGAGAATGGCACAACTTGATAAGGTGTCACCAAGACAGTGAATGAAACTGATGAAGGTGCCTTCCCGTCCCACCCCTCACCTACCTCATCCTCAACATTCCTCTCATTCTGGGTGGTGGTTCTTTGTCTTTCATCCCCAAAGTGTCTCTAGCAAATATCAACTGGGTGCAAAGCATGCCTGTTATTTCATGGGGTCCATCACAGGAAAATGGGAGTGGGTAGTGCAGGATTTTTTTTTTTCTTATTCAATAAGCACCACTTAATATCTTTGATTCTGTCACTTCCCTAATAAAATCTAAAATATTCACAATCTGGTACTTTACCTAAAATGCTTGCCAACACCTGATTTAGTGATCAAGCAAGAGAGTCAAAAATGTGACTGAAAATAGTTTCATGAAGAATGGGAAAGCAGAGAAAGATGGAATAATCAAAGAAATAATAGAAGAAAATCTCACAACCGAAAGAGAGAATACATCTTCAGTTTGAAAGGACTCTTCAACTGTATAGAGAAATGAGCAGGGGGAGAAAATCCACATTATACGGAGAAAAGCCTACATGTTTCCTAAGTAAGGGAAAATGGAAAGAGAAAAACAAGAATCAACTGCCTCAGAATTTTCATTAGCAACATCCGATGTTGAAAGCTATAAGCTTGAATGCCTCCCAGTTGCTGAATTAAATTATTATCATCCTAAATTTTCAACTCATCTTCATATTCATTAAAAATCACAACCAGTACAATGACAAAATGGTAATAATTTCAGACATGCAAAGGCACTTCTTTTATATTAATAAACTACTTAAGGATGCAAATCAAAAAAAGAATAATAGAAAAGAAGCAGAGTTTATATCTTTGAAGAACAGTGTGGTGGGAGTTATCCAGGGATCATAACTCTGCCACAGGCTTAGGTTCCATGAGCTGAGATTTGACAGAGGGTTGAGGATTCAAAAAGAGAGATCGCTGCATAGGAAAAATAATATTCCACAGAAAAATTAGTGCAGTTGAGAGGTTGAGAAAAAATGAGAATATGCTAGAATATAATAAGGTAATATAAAAGAAGAAGAATTTATTTCAACTTGATGCTTAGTTCATTTTACATTGAATTAGAGTATTTAAAATGTAGATAAATCAATGTAATTCCAGCACACTGCTTCCATGGCAAGGAAAAATACAGTGCTTATTTCTTTGGTAACTTTCATAATCATGCATTAGTAAATCACAGAAGAATGAATTATAGCTATAAAACAAATAAATAAGAATACTTTACATTATAAACCTCTCTGTGGAGAGATTAATGAAATGAGTTAAATATAGACCAGATGACTAGAAACAAAAAAAAACTAAAACAGAATTAGGAAGACATAGGAGTTTCACTCAAATTTCTCAAAGAAAGAAAAGGTTGTTTCATTCCTCACATCTGAGTGGGTCAGAGAAGAGATATTGGGAGATGTATTTAAGGCTACTTTATCAGTATGCATAAACTTTGTCAAAACTTTAGAGACAATAACCTTCTGTTTTTGAGTGCAGCAACTTGGAAAGGAGAATCTTCTCATTAAAGCTACTCAAAATGGGGGCGCCTGGGTGGCTCAGTGGGTTAAAGCCTCTGCCTTAGGCTTAGGTCATGATCCCAGGGTCCTGGGATCGAGCCCCGCATGGGGCTCTCTGTTCGGCAGGGAGCCTGCTTCCTCCTCTCTCTCTCTCTCCCTGCCTCTCTGCCTACTTGTGATCTGTCAGATAAATAAATAAAATCTTAAAAAAAAAAAAAAAAGCTACTCAAAATGAATTTAGAAGGACATACTATCATGATAACAGTAACAAGAGCTTTTTTTTGAGATCATAAGCTATTTTATGTATTGAAGAGATAAAATAGTACATTAACAAAATCTTCTTTGATAGAAAAATAACACCAGAACTCTTATGAATGTGATTATCAGCTAAACTACCAGAGATACTGGTCCAGCTGAGTGCTTCCATAACTATGTAACTCAAAGGCTAAGAGATTGGCTGAAGTCAGGATATGAATCACTGGACAGTTTTTTCTGGAAAGACAGAATGAATCATAGGGCCCTTTAATAAGGAAGTTTCAAGAAACCTTATCGTTTGGAGAAAGAGTACCCTGTCATTCCTGTAGTCAAGCCCCAGGCCCAACCAAAAGGAAGCAGAAGGTTGTGACAATGATCCAATGAGACTGGCCCCAGAGCTCCCTTCTTCTTGTCTTTTGCTTGGCTTTGGAGTGTGGACTGACTGGGCATGATTTTAGAGGCTGGAGCCTTATTTAACAATATGAACAAGAACTTTTACTGGTGGAATGATTGTTATGTTCAAAGCATACAGTGGTTTCTTTTTAAATTTCATTTTGCCCTCACAATGCCTTATAAAGTAAGTATTCTGGTTTTAATGACTGCCAGCTTCCCTATTCTCCCCACTCCCATCTGTGTCCAAATTTGACCAACCAGAGAAAGCCAATATGCTCCCAAGCCAATCACATAGGCTATCCCACTTTCACTTAGTCCACCTTCAGCTTCCCTTTGACAACAGCCTCCAATCAGAGTATTCCTGAAGCCTTCTCTTTTTTACTATAAAGCTTCCCCACTTCCCTGCCTGACTTTGAGTCTCTGCCAAATACAAGTGATGGTAGCTGAATCCTTTGCTATAGCAAGAGATGAATGAGTATCTTCTCTTCTCATTTGGGTGAGTTTTATTTCCATGTACCAGATGTTGTAGTTTCAGCCACTATACAGTAAGGCTTAGAATTCCAATGAAGTAATTAATTGCTAGTTTTCTTAAAACTAGGTTTTGGAAGGCAAAGTTTTCTAGGCAAAAAAAAAAAAAAGAAAAACATTTAGAAGTGTTCCACCACCTTAGATAACTTGGGGTGGCAAATAATGGTAAAATAAAACTGCAAATCATTGCTCTAATCCTTAAATTGATTTGTGTTCTGTATTCATAGTTGAAGGAAAAGATCCAGAGCCAAATGACCTTTAATATGTATTTCTTGGTTCCATTCTACAGCTGGTATTGTTACAGATTAAAAGAACCAGCAGTGCCCAGATTTAACTGCAGATATATGTTAAAGCAAAGTGTTTTCCAGCTCTCTAATGGCACTCCCTCTGTTAATGGAATGAGACACAGAGGAGATTAAAAGCAAGCACCTAAATATTTCTAGTAAAAACAAGGTGCACGGGCAAATACATAAGTTTAGGAAAAGTGTTTAAAATAGTATCAGTGCATTGAGGTCTGATTCTGACAGAGTGGGAGTCTTTCTCCATTCTTTCCCAGTACTTTGACTTCATACTCGGCTACTGTGGGCCACTCAGCATCTGATCTATTTCCAGAAGCCGTGTTTATTTCTCAACTGATGTTTCTGGGGAAATCAGTTTCTCCAGCGCTTATGAGGTGTCCTCCAAAAAATAGGGGGTAGTCTCTTTTCAAATGAAATGTGAGCAACTGGGTTTTGCACAACATTGTACAAGCTTTTAATATACAGGAAGATGTGACCTGAAAATGTTTCTGAACATTTTCACAGTCCATTTCATAGGATTAGAGCTCAAAGAAACATAATTGAGCTGATATGTTTTTTCCTTGGCAGCCATCTTAAAGCCTTAATGTTTTTCCAAGTTCCACTGCAATGAAGATATATATACAGAATGCCAACTCTGAGAAAGCTCTAAGGAGTTATACTTTTGAATTTTTGAGCTAAGGTAGGTGTACTGAGATTGGTTCTTGTATAACAGTGTAAAACAGTGATTAAAGGCTGCAGACTTGGGATCAGCCTACTAGGTTCGAAATGCTGGATTTGCTACTTTGTGGCTTGAGGCAAATTTTTACTCACTCCATTCCTTAGTTTGCTCTTCTATTGAGTTATTGAGAGGTTTAAGTGAGTTAGTATAGGTAAAGTGCTAAGAATGTTACCTAGCTCATAATTTTCATTATCTTCAGAATAATTATTAATTACTATTTTCTGGGAAATTTGAGTGAGAAACCAAGGATTACTCTAGCCTCACTCTTTTGTTCCATTTATTGTAAACACATTTAGTTTTTGATGATGAGAGAAAGTTGGGATCAGAAAATGAAAGAAAAAAATCGTGCGATTGGGGTACAGTATCAGAGAAGGTGGGGGTTCATAGGCAAGTCATACGCTTTGATCCCTTAGCACTCTTACCCCCAGTAAGGAGACAAGTTAAATTCTCTCCAAAATGAATACCCACTGTGTTATACCTCTCCCCTCAGGCTGTCTCCCACTTCTGTAGAACTATGTTGAGAATTGGAGCAAGGTGCAAATTGCTCTCTGCCTCCTCCCTCAGAGTTCAGGGATAGCTCTGGAACCATCCCATACAGAGCCTCTAATAAGTCTAGGAGGTTAATCTCCCTACTGCTGTGTTTGCAGTTAGGTCCCTCCCTCAACTGAACAGCGACTCACTCTTCTATTGCTATGTCTTGATTTATAGATGTCTAATGAAATGGTTATATTTTAAGTCAGCAAAACTTACTCTAAAATATCATAGTTTAAAATATCATAGTCCAATTCTTTTCCCAAGGGTCTTCTTTCACATTTATACTGCATCAGGATGAATGCCATTTCCAAAAATTGAAAGTTCTTTGGTCTAGCACTCTATTGAAATCAGCTCTAACTTCATAATCTGACTTATTCAGTTTCAATTTTAGGTATAGGATTAGAACTAACAAGCAATATTTGAATTACTTTTTAGAGATACTGTACTATAAAAATTCTCATCCGCCTAACATCTTGTAAGCTATTTTTGTGGCTGCCTGGACTTTAAATACTTTCTTCACTGGAAGTTAATCCATTATAGCTATTAGCTTCTTGTTCTGTCAAGGTACAGAAACTAATAAACCTTGAAGGATTTAAAAAGCTACAGATTTTGAAGTTCTTTCATCAAGTTTGTTTGGCAGGTTAAATTACTTATTCTTATTAATATCAGAGAGTAGTTCATCCCAATAGTGAAGGGTCACCTTCAGTGTCTCTGTAGATAATTATGTGATTCTAAAATTGTGCAGTTGAAATTCCTGTTTTTAATCATTCTGCTCCCTTCTAAGGATGTATCAAGGCAATAAAATAATTTCAAAGGTGATATTTTTAACATCTCCAGTTTAATCATTGCTCATGGTAGGAAGAAGGTCAGTAACCATATTCAAAACCATTTTTAAAGCAGTTACTTAATTTACTTAACTGTTAAACTTCTTTTTCATCCTTTCTTTCTGGTCAACTCCATTTTCTAAAGAAGATGTTTCTTACATATTTCTGTGTAAAACTTCAAAATGTTTCATAAATCCTTCTGTGTAAAAACGTGCACTTGTACTTAAACTTTAACAATTAAGTTAGCCTTCACTGAAGAATCAACTAAGTATACCCAGCTTCTTCACCTTTCTTTCTGTGTTTTATATTTCCTAAGTGTAATAAACTTTTGAAAAAGAGTAAGTCATGTTTCTTTTCATCACAAACATATGATACTAGCAATTTTATAACTTCATCCACGACTATAATTTTGTTTTTGTTTCTTTGGCTTAAGGCCTAAAATCTAAAACAATAATAAGACATGCAAAAGCACCTAACACATTGCAGGAGTGTAAACATTTAGAAAATAGTATGTATTTCCAAACTACAAATACAATAATTCTCTATAATCATATTTACATTATTCAAGCAAAATGTGGTATTTAAAACACTTTAGTCTTTATTAGAAATTACTCTGAAGGTAGATAAAGAAATAAAATGGGATGTTATACATACCCAGTTTACTTCTTTATAACAATATGATGAGAAAGGAGATAGGGTAAACAAGCAAATTTATGTTTATACATTCCCAGTTTCTCCTAATGTACATAGGCTGATCTTCATTACTAGGAAAAAAAGCAAGACTATTCTGCACTATAAAAACCAGAATCCATGTTCTACTGAGAACCACAATGTATATGATTCTTGCCTTCACCTTCAAAGATCAACTTAAGCATATTCATCTTCTTATGTCTCCTCTTGGAATTTTTTCTTTTTTACTATTCCCTTTCTTATAACTTCTACTGAGTCAAGTGGGAGTTATTCTGCCAAATCGGGCAGATTTCTCTAGGTCTCAACATTGACTCATTTTTCCTCTCACCCCATGGGCATCTCATCAAGCTAACACATCTACCTAAAGTTATAAAATGTTGCACCTTTCTTCATTGTTAAAGGGTCTGAGCTCACAAGAAAAGTCTTTAAAAGGTTATAAAATTAACGAGTACATTATTAAGTTAATTTTAGAATGTAATATAATGATCTTAGGAATTCAAGACTTATGAGAGGCATTTGCTTTCAGGTCTACAAAAAGCTTAAAAAATTATTTCTAGAATGATAGACTATTTGGCTTATAGTTAACAAATAACTTCAATTTATGCCTTTACAGAATGAGAACAGTATACCAAAACTTATATTCCCAACAGCTTTATAGTACTGAAAAAAATAAATCTATAACCTTGTATATTAATTGAGCATATTCTGAAATGTGGGATAGGAGCATAAATATAGAAAAGATTCCTGAAATGTTTATTTAGCAGCTATTTAAACTTCCTTATAGTGGGTTTATTACTACTGAATTAACCTGCACGTTTGAGATTCAAACTATACTGTACTAGAGAATAGACAGTTTTAAAAAAACTTTCTATATAATTCAAGCTCAAATGTATTGATCATACTCAAATGTAAGCCCTTAAATTACAAATACAGTCATAGTGGTATAATATTATTTTAGCACTTCAATCATGATTGGGAAGTTTAATTCAGTTGTATCTAGACAAAATTCTGCAGGATTCTATACAAACCTTGGTGAAACTAATTACAAATCAGTCAGCATCACAGCAGCTTATGTTGATAACAATTGAAACGAAGCCTGGGATCTCAGACTCATAGCATAGTATAGAAAAGCACTAGAAAACATGTGTTAAATAAAAACAAGTAATTCACATTCTCCTTCTGTATGAGATTCCTTGTTCATGCATACCTGAGTGTCACTATCCCTGACCACCCATGGCACAATTTAAAAATAATGACTTGGTGTCATGGCTAGGTCCATAAGGGCTAATCCAGTTTTAAGTAATGATGTAATGTGTGATCTAGAATAAATGCCAATGGCATTTTTTCCCCAATATTTGCTTTGGTGAGAAAATAAGGCATCTCTCTCTCTGAAATTCTGAGGCCAAAAAGAAGACCAATGTTAACCAACAATAAATATATCATTGTTGTAGTCACCTCAGAAAATATTGGCAAAGCAAGTGTAAAAGCCTCATGAAAGCTTAAAATAGAGTATAGTATATGGAAAATCATCTTATACCAATAGACCAAGACTAGAGATATCTGAGTAGGTAGAAAAGCTACTTTGTGTTACTATGCTCTAGTGACATACTGTGAAACACTGGGACTGAGATTCAATTGTATTCAAGACCACACTGAGAATCCATTGGTACTCTTTGTGTTTCAAATTTTACCTCAGAAAGTGAAAAAAAAAAAAAAGAAATTGATGATAAGTTACCAGATGTAAAGATAACAAAAGACTCAAACTTAAGTAGTTGATTGACTGATAAGGTTCATCTGTCTGTTACTTTTTTATTTCTTCTTTTAGGAACTAAATGGTCATTATATCATGATTACTGTAAACTGAAACTATATACAGATTAAGTAGAAGATTAAAATTTATAGGGACTGGAGAGGTGTACATTTGGAATAAGAAGAGACATATTTGCTACATTCTAAGATATATTTTAATGCTTATTCATTTGCTTATTCTCTGAATGACCATTTATTGAACACCTGTTACATGTCTCTTTTAAGTTCTGAAGCTACAGCAGTGAACCAAACACACAAAAGTAGCTGTTCTCTTGGAGCTTGCATTCTGGTTGGGGACTACATACAACTGTACTTGAATCCAATCTTGGATGTCTGCTAGGCTTACCAAACTTGAAAAATCCAAATAATTCTCAATCTTCCTCCCCTTCAAATATATTTCTCCTCCAGTCTTTCCTAGCTCAGTAAGTGTCATCTCCATTTATCCTCTTGCTTATGCCAAAAACTTGAGAGTTACTTCTTTTCCCTCATTCCTTCACTCTTCCCATACAATCTGTCATCAAATGCTGTTGGCTCTACCTTCCAAATCTTTTTAACACCTGCTACAACCCTGGTCCAAGGTTTTTCAACTATACTGATATAACACATTTTCTAACTTTCCTGCTTTGGAAGCAGGGGTGGGGGAGGAGAGAGAGAGAGAGAATATAAAATAAAACAAAAAAACTACTCCTAGTTGGTCACTCAAGAGAGTTAGGAATTAAGTTGCTGTTGATAGGGATATATATATATATATATATATATATATATATATATATATATCTCTAACTTGTATATGTAGTTTAATAAGTTTGAGTTTGTAATTATAAAATATATTAACAATTATAAAATATAATTAAATTGAAATGCAGTCACTAAATATAAAATTTAGAAAGTGATTTTTCCTATCCACATTCATTGGAAAATTCTTTTTTTAAAATTTTTATTTATTTTTTAATTTCTTTTCAGTGTTCCAGAATTCATTGTTTATGCACCACACCCAGTGCTCCATGCAATATGTGCTCTCCATAATATCCACCACCAGGCTCACCCAACCTCCCACCCCCAGCCCATCTAAAACCCTCAGATTGTTTTTCAGAGTCCATAGTCTCTCGTGGTTCATCTCTCCCTCCAATTTCCCCCAACTCCCTTCTCCTCTCCATCTCTCCATGTCCTCCGTGTTATTTCTTATGCTCCACAAATAAGCTTAACCATACGATAATTGACTCTCTCTGAAAAACAGTGACAACCTGGTAGCAAAGAACATTCTCATTGCCCACATTGTGGTCTTAATATGTAATTTTCAAACAAAACAAACCAAGGCTCCTTGAAAGAAATGGAAGGAAACATTCAAAGTCTGCATGGAATCATTTTAGCTTAGATAGCAAAAAATATCTCAAGTATACTGTGAGGGTCATGTTAAAGGACTTAGTAATTGAAGAGTCTTACAGTCAGTGAAGATAAGAAAATTTAAGCATTGAAAGCAAGATAATTTGAACACCTGAAATACATTTAAATATATGAGTTTATCACGATACTAAAAAATAATAATTACTTATTATTATCTTCAATGCTGGTAAATAGACTCATTATGCTGTGAAACAAATGTAAAAAATTAAACATGTACCCTACTGTTTTCTACAATAACTGTTCTTTTGGATAATCACACAGCAGATGAGAAGTTTACTTTTAAGGGAGAACTGCAAATAACAAAATAATGCAATGGATAGAATTATAATATCATTTTATATACTCAAATATATCAATCTAGATACTGATCAACAACTACTGTTAAGATCAGAAAACAAAACAAACACACATCATGCACCTCATTTGAGACCTCTATCTATGAAACAGTATTACTAAAAAATTGTTAAAAAATTGATAAATGTGAATCCTATCATGCCTCCAGTTCTAATCTACAGAAAAATACACAAGAACATTAGCTCACAAACTCTGGAATTTCCCAGGTGAAATCTGAAACTGGCCTCATACACAGAGGTCAAGGAGAGACCAAAGAAAGATGCAAACCATTTCAGATTGGTAGGTGGCAGGTTTAATAAGCAAGAAAACTTACTTACGAGATTTGTCTTCAGTGGTCACCAGATGAGTAGATCTCCACACCTGTCCACCAGAATCTTAAAAGTTGTGCAGAGGCCTTAACTGGGCTCAGTCATGTATACCCTCCAGATGATCTCAATAACACATTACTTTCTTTCATGGCTAAGCCCTTGAAAATGGTGCTCACTATTGGAATGGAGGGTAGAACTACATTACAAGGACAAGGAGCCTCTGACTGCCCAGGTCCAACTTGAACGTCAACTGGCAGTCATGTTCTCTCTATGACCTCTACTGAAAAAGAGAGAAGAACATGTTAAAAGACATATGAGGGATGCAATCAGCAAAGAACCAACTGTAGGAAACTACTGGACAAAGGATCTTAGTTCTAATTCAATAAATAAGTTGCAAGTAATTAAAAAAAGAGAGAGAGATGACAGAAGACTTATATACTAAAAGGGAATTAAGGGATACTTGAACTAATTGCAATGTTTGATACTTAGTTGATTCCTGATTTTTTAAAAAAAATTATAAAAACAATCGTGGCATTTGTGAGAAAATTGGTAAAATTTAAACAATGATTGGATCTTTTCCAATATTAGGAATTTATTGTTAAATTTTTGGAATAATAATGAAAACATGGTATCTTAAAAAAAGGACTATATATTCAAAGAAACATACTGAGGCATTTACAGATTAAATAATACAACATCTTAGATATCCTCAGAATTGACTTAAAAAGAGGAGATAGGTAGGAGTGTAAATAACACAAGATGTGCCAGGTGTTGGTAATTGTTGATGATGGGTAATGGTGAAGGATTTTATTATGCTTTTCTTTCTATTTCTAGATATAGCTGAGTTTTTCTACAATAGACTAAAAATAAATGTAAGAATATATCAACATGATATAAAATATTCAAGTAAAGTTTTTGAGGCAAGAAAATCCAACTGTGTTCCTTTAGTTGTCAGGTCATTTGCTAAATGTTTTGAATCATTTTAAATCAGACAAAATGTTATACTGGAAGCTTCATGCTTTTAGCACATATTCTGTTGGTAGAGAGGTTTTCGCAGGAGCCAAATTTACTTTGTTGGGGGTAAAGACTTCTATATGTCAGTACTTTTAATGTTGTATACATCTAATTATAGTAAAAAAGACAACTATGAACAAGATGCAACTCTTCTATTTTCAGGAATGATACAACTGCATTATGGTAAACTAGTTTTATGTTCTACCATCATGTGGGGTTCTCCCATTCCTTCATTTTGTTATGGGTCATTCAAAATATCTTAACAAAAAAATCAGTCATTTCATCATTACTACTCAAAATATCCAGTGAGAGATCTGAGCTAGGAAAAACTGGAAGATACTGAATACACTGCATTGCCTTGAATCCATTTGTAACTTGTAATTTTCATAGAGCACATATACCCTGGGTATGCCTTAATGTGGATAAATTCATTTCATTTTGGTTGAGCTGTATTTTTGTCAACTAGGGCTGCCATAACAAAACAGCCACCACAGACTTGGTGCCTTAAACAACAGAAATTTATTCTTCCACAGTGCAAAAGCAGGAAGTCCAAAATCAAAATATTGGCAGGGTTGGTTTCTCCCAAGGTCTCTGTCCTTGGCTCGCAGACAGCTGCCTTCTCTCTGTGTCCTCACATGGCCTTTTCACATGCAAATCTCTGGTGTTTCTTCTGCTTCTTATGAGGACATTGATGAAATTATGGTCCCACCCTTATGACCTCATTTCACATTAATCACCTCAATAAAGGCCCTATCTCCAAATGCTGTCACATTGAGAATTAGGGCTTTAATATATGAATTTAGGGGGTACAATTCAGTACCTAACAAGCTGCAAAGTGTTGTGTTTTTTTTCCCCCTGATAATTCAAGAGAATTACAGGGGAAAAGTTAATTTTTCACATAAGAAAAGTCTTTCCAAAGAAAATCATGACTTTCAAAAGGTCCACTCCTTCTAAGTTTAGTAACCTGAATACTGTCATTTAGCTGGGATCCAAGTCCTCCGGTATCTGTCTCAGCCTGTTCCACACACAGCCCCTCAGCCCTCAGACATCAGCTACCGCTCACTTCTAATTCTAGAGTTTGACCCCTTCCACATCTGCTGGTAAATGTTTTAAAATGTGCACAGATTTGTGGCCCAAATTTTTGAAATTTACAGATGGCAAATACACATATGAAAAGACGCTTCACAAGATATGTCATTAGAGAAATGCAAATTAAAACAACAACGAGATACCACTACACACTTGTCAGAGTGGCTAAACTCCAGAGCAGACAACACCAAATGCTGATGAAGTCTGAAGCAACAGGAATTCTCATTCATTTCTGGTGGGAATGCGAAATGATAGAGTCATTTTGAAACAGTTTGGAGGTTTCCCACAAAACTAAACATAGCCTCTTACCGTATGATCCAGCAATCATGTTCCTTGGTATCTACCCAAAGAGCTGAAAATGTATATCCACACCAAAACCTGCAAATGTGTGTTTACAGCAGCTTTGTTCATAGTTGCCAAAACATGGAAACAACCATGATGTCCATCAGTAGGCAAATGGATAAACTGTGGTGCATCCAGGTAATGGAGTGTTATTTAGTGATAATAAGAAATGAGCTAGCAAGCTATTAAAAGACATAAAGGTAACTTAAATGCATATTATTCAGTGAAAGAAGCCAGTCAGAAAAGGTTAATTATTTTATGAGTCCAACTATATAACATTCAGGAAAGACAAAATCATGAAACAGTAAAAATATCAGTAGCTGCCAAAACTTACGGGGAAGAGAGGAATGAATAGGTGAAGTACAGAGAATTTTTAAGGTATTGAAAATACTTGCGTATGATACCATAATAATAGATACATGTCATTATATACTTGGCAAAACCCATAGAATATAAAACACCAAGAATGAATCCTAATCTAAACTATGGGCTTAAGGCAATTATAAGATGTTAATGTGGGTTTATCAGTTATAAGAAATGTATCATGCTGCTGAAGGATGTTAATAGGGTAAGCAATGATTGTGTGGAGACAAGCTATATGGGAAATCTCCATACCGTCTGCTTAATTTTGCTATGAACCTAAATCTGTTCCTAAAAATAAAATCTGTTTTAAAAATAACAATAATAAAATTTTTAAAAAGTAAAGAAAAATTTTAATCCCATCTTTCACATACTGTGTGATTTTAAGCAAGCTCATTATCTTTGTCCAGGAGTCCCTGGCTGGCTCAGTTGGTTAAGCATCTGCCTTTGGCTCAGGTCATGATTTTGGGGTCCTGAAATCAATCCCTGCATGCCCTGAGTCAGGCTCCTTCCTTCTCCTTCTTATTCCACCTCCCCCCACTCTGTTCATTCTCTCTCTTTCTCTATCTCAAATAAATAAATAAAATCTTTAAAAAAAAACCTTTGTAATCCAGTATACTTATCTATAAAATGAGCAATAAAGGCACGGCCTCTCAGAATTATTGAACATAAGTAAAAATGAAAAAAGAATGATTTTACAGAATACTTTCAAATACTGACTTGTACTATATTGGATGAGAGGCTTTCAGCTCAGACACTAATGAAAAACAAATATTGCAGGACGCCTGGGTGACTCAGTTGGTTAAGCGACTGCCTTCAGCTCAGGTCATGATCCTGGAGTCCTGGGATTGAGTCCTTCGTCAGGCTCCCTCCTCAGCAGGGAATCTGCTTCTCCCTCTGACCCTCACACTTCTCATTCTCTCTCTCTCTCTCATTCTCTCTCTCTCAAGTAAATAAATAAAATCTTAAAAAAACCCACAAATATTGTATATAGGAGGCCATTAATTCCTATATACTGCTTCTCTAAGGGGAATCATAGAAATGCTTATTTCAATTAATTATTTTATAGATTCCTTAGATCTATGTTTATTTAAGTTTGCTCAATTTAAGAAAAAAATCACTGCTTTGATGAGACAATATATACTCATGATACAAACTTAACTAGACCATATATGATGAAAAGAAATTCCTCCTCCTTCCTTCATCTAAGTTCTATCCCTAGTAGTAACTACTGTTAGCAGTTTTGTATACATTTATGAAATATTTTAATGCTTGATTCTGGGGGTATTATCAGTCATATTAAAAAATAAGTATTGTACAGATACTAACCAATCAGAATAGATTTAGTCTTAGCACTGCACTAAGCATCCTGGATTCTCCCAGGTATTATACTGGCCCAAGGTCTGTAGGTAGGTAATTGATGTCAGAATAGAAACTAAACAGTCATTACCCAAACTCTGCACTAGGTGTGTATTCGTTAAAGGGACAGCAAAAAAGGAAGTAGTGTAGGTTGAGAGGTAATAAAGGTATATGGTATCTCTTTCAGATTTTCCAGAGCAAAATTTTTTGTATTGCAGGTATCATACTTAACTATAAGGTACATACATATAGTAATTAAGGAGCTACCCAGAACCACAAGCTAGGATTTTGCCCGTATCTATGTAATCATGATTCTAAAGTCAAAGGTTTTTAAATTGGCTAATTAACCTTATTATTGCTGATTCCCTGAGTAAAGATTTCATTTATTCTCTTCCCTAAAATTAACATTTTTTAGCTCTAAGAATTTTTACTTTAATTTTCTTTGTTCTGTATACCTGTCTTCCTCTCTTGCCCCCTCCCTATCTTCCTAAGAACTGTCATTTTCAAGGATATCAGGATGAAACTTGCTGTACAATCACATTTTTCACTTTTTTTAACTTCAGAAATGTAGAAGTCAGTGAGAATTGTGGACAGTTTTTCTTTAATTTCGATCATATATATGACTCATTCTGCCTTCTCAGGTCCTTTCAAGAACAGGTTCAGAAGTAAGGCTCTTTAAGTTTGATGTATTTCAAGTCTCATATAATGCAGTGTTCACTTTCAAGTGTATTCATTCAAAGTTTTCTCTTTCTATACCTCAAAGTCAAGAGAGGTATTCCTATAAAAGAATTTCCCAAACTACTGCTTCTAATTCCATGTGAATGCAATGAGGAGATGGTAGGGAGAAATGCCCAAAGGAAGCACCTGCACAGGATAAAACAAGATAAAATGTCAAATCACATTTGTCTTCCTCTTTTCCTTTCACCAACTTAATATTGAGCACAGATATTAAGCACAGATATATTAATTATCATTAAGCACAGTCTTTAAGCAAAGATGCCAGAGTTAGTATATGGTTCCAGAGCTTTCTGTCTCTCAAATAACTTATGCTAAATTGTGTGTCCACAAGACAGTATGTTTGAGTGTTAAGTGGGGTAGCTGGACACGCTCCAACTTTCACCAACTAATGGATGATCCTGGGCATCCATTCTCTTAGCTCCAGATGCAAATTCCATAAAATCACCATAATATCTATTTTTAGGGCTATTTAGAAGATTAAGTGATATGTGTAAAATATTTTTTGAAACTTAAACACATTAATTGGAAGTAATATTTACTATCTCTGACAAATGTATGTTTTTGATAAGAGAGTTTTGCCCCAGAACCTTATTCCCTCTTCACTACACTTAAGAATAAACCAAAGAGGTGAAGGATCTGTACTCTGAAAACAATAAAATACTCATGAAAAAAATAGAGGAAGACACAAAGAAATGGAAAAACATTTCATGGTCAGGAATTGGAAGAACAAATATTGTTAAAACGTCTATGCTATTTAAAGCAATCTATACAGGGGCGCCTGGGTGGCTCAGGGGGTTAAAGCCTCTGCCTTCGGCTCAGGTCATGATCCCAGGGTCCTGGGATAGAGCCCCGCATCAGGCTCTCTGTTCAGCAGGGAGCCTGCTTCCCTTCCTCTCTCTGTCTGCCTCTCTGCCTACTTGTGATCTCTGTCAAATAAATAAATAAAATCTTAAAAAAAAAAAAAAATAAAGCAATCTATACATTCAATGCAATCCCCATGAAAACGCTGTCAACATTTTTCCCAGAGCTGGAACAAACAATCCTAAATTTTGTGTGGAACCAGAAAAGACCTTGAATAGCCAAGGGAATGTGGAAAAAGGAAACCAAAGCTGGTGGCATCACAATGCCTATTACAAAGCTGTAAGCATCAAGACAGTATGGTCCTGGCACAATAACAGACATATAGATCAGTGGAACAGAATAGAAAACCCAGAAATGGGCTTCAACTCTATGGTCAACTAATTTTCAACAAAGCAGGAAAGAATATCTAATGGAAAAAAGATAGTCTCTTCAACAAATGGTGTTGGGAAAATTAAACAGCCACATGCATAAGAATGAAACTGGACCATTTTCTTATACCATACACAAAAATAGACTCAAAATGGATGAAAGACCTAAACGTGAGACAGGAATCCCTCAAAATCCTAGAGAAGAACAAAGACAACAACATCTGTGACCCTGGCCGCAATAGCTTCTTTCTAGATATGTCTCGAAAGGCAAGGAAAACAAAGGCAAAAATGAGCTATTGAGACTTCAAGATAAAAAGCTTCTGCACAACAGAGGAAACAGTCAACAAAATCAAAAGACAATCAACAGAATGGGAGAAGATATTTGCAAATGACATTTTTTTTTTTTTTTTTAAGGTTTTATTTATTTATTTGACAGAGAGAGAGAGAGAGATCACAAGTAGGCAGGGAGGCAGGCAGAGAGAGGAGGAAGCAGGCTCTCCGTAGAGCAGAGAGCCCGATGCGGGGCTCGATCCCAGGACCCTGAGATCATGACCTGAGCCGAAGGCAGAGGCTTTAACCCACTGAGCCACCCAGGCGCCCCTGCAAATGACATTTTAGATAAAAGGCTAGTACACAAGATCTATAAAGAACTTATCAAACTCAACATCCAAAGAACAAATAATCCAATCAAGAAATAGGCAGAAGACATGAACAGACATTTCTCCAAAGAAGACATCCAGATGGCCAAGAGACTCATGAAAAAAATGCTCCACATCACTCGGCATCAGGGAAATACAATCAAAACCACAATGAGACACCACCTCACACCAGTCAGAATGGCTAAAATTAACCACTCAGGAAACAACAAAGGGGAAGAAGGGGAACCCTCTCACACTGTTGGTGGGAATGCAAATTGGTGCAGCCACTCTGAAAAACAGTATGGAGTTTCCACAAAAAAGTTAAAAAATAGAGCTACCCTACAACCCAGCAATGTACTATTAGGTATATACTCCAAAGTTACAAATATATATTTATGGAATATAACTCTGCCATCAAAAATTAAATCTTGCCATTTGCAAGGACCTGGATGGAACTAGAAGATACTATGTTGAGTGAAATAAATCAATCAGAGATTGCATTCATATATGGAATTTAAGAAAAAAACAGATGATAATAGGAGAAGGGAAAGACAAAAACAACAAGATGTAATCAGAGAGGGAAGGAAACCATAAGAGGTTCTTAACCATAGGAAACAAACTGAGGGTTGCTGGAGAGGATGGGAGTGGGGAGATGGGGTAACAGGGTGGTGTGCATTAAGGAGGGCATGTGATATATTGAGCACTGGGTGTTATATACAACTGATGAATCACTGAACTCTACCTCTGAAACTAATGATACACTATATGCAAATTAATTGAATTTAAATTTAAAAAAAGAAAAAAGAATATATACAAATATTTTAAAATGGTTTTAAATTTGGTATATGAATAATATTTGTAGCAAGGAAAATAGAAAACATCGTGATAGAGAGAGTTGGGCAAGGTCCAGGCACAGTGGTTTTATGAACTTGAAGTGGCATCTTCTTTAATACTAGGGATAGAATGATAAAATTGAAGAAACTTTTTAAGGAGGGAAATGGAGAACAAGAGATATAAAGTGATATGTCTAAGACAACAAAAATAATTATTGGTAAAACATTCTACAATCCCAGATCCAAGGCTCTCTGATAAGCATTTTTTCCTTTCATCATAGATATGTATTATCTGTGAAACACTAATGCTAGAGTCCTAGTTTATGGGCAATTCAGCAGTGGGAATATGTGGGAACAGGCAACTCTGACCAGCTTAACTCACCTCATACCACATAAGTAACTCTAAAGAGTAGTTCTGGTGCTTACCAAGCTTCTAAGGCTCTCAGCTTGGAAATATATGCCCAACGACTTGTATCTATAAATAACATGAATCCAAGTAAGAGGTGTTCCCTCCCCCCGTTTTTTTGCTTCCAGCATTAACATTTTATATATTTTTGTTGTTGTTGTTACTTTGATGGACATGAGAATGCCTTTCAAAAAAGAAATTTGGGAAAATTATTATCAGGTCTAAAGATAACATTTATTGACTGAATGCTAAACTGGACAGTTAACGAATAAAGAAATGAGACAGCTTTGTTAATTAAATAGTTCTTGTCTCTGTTCTAAAAACAAATACAAATTCTTTAAGTTATAACTGATGTCTCGAAATTAAAGAAAAATGTTTTTGAAATAAATGTGCTTCTAGCCTGTATAACTTACTAATTTGTGAATCAAACATTTCTTCCCAAATTAATTAAGACATCTTGGTAGTCACATTTCAAAAGTTGAGAACTTTAAAAAAGTGTAAATAAATATAATTAAATATATCTTGTTTACAAATTTTGATTTTTTCCCCTTAAATTAGTAACATCTGGCAGCTTTACTAATCTTCAGTATAGACAAGCAAGGCTCTCTAAGATAGAGCATATTTGTCCCTGCTGTATTTATTCAATGTAATTTATTCAATGTAATGAATACTGACAATATGACAAAAGATACATAAAAGAATTTGAAATTTATCTCCACATTATGTAAACACCAAGGAAGCTGAAACTTCTTAGAGAACTTCTAATTCAGACAGGATGCCCAACAGTTACCAACTTCTGAGGAATGAAGCTCCTATTTTTATACAATGGACCACAGGAAAGTAATACTGAAAACTTGGCAATGCTTTAAGTTCTCTTCTTGGCTTTTCCCAAGCTCTGTGCTGTAGGTAAGTCCTTTAATATTTTGGAGCCTATAATGTACAAAATGAGGAAGTTGAAGACATCATGGGTCCCCAAGTTTCTACTTCAAAGTCCCTTTTAAAAATTTATTCAAAATCTTTTTAATCTAATTTTAGACTTACATAAGTGTTCAAGAATAGTACAAAGAGTTTCCTGTATCTCTCATGCTTCCTCTAATGTTAATACCTTGCATAACCATAATAAAATTATCAAGAACAGAAAAGTAACACCAATACAAGATTAATTAAACCATAAATCTTATTTAAATTTTACCAAATTTCCATGCCCTTTTTCTTTTACAAGATTCCACACAGTGTCCCACATTACATTCAGTTGTTATTTGTACCTGTTATACAATGGCAGTACCTCAGTCTTTCATTGCCTTTCATGAAGATGACACATTTGAAGAATATTGATCAGTAATTTTGTAGGATGACCCTGAACTGAGGATTGGATGTTTCCTCATGTTTAGATTGAGATTATGCCTTCTTGTCGAAAGTACCACACACACAAAAAAATGATGTCCTGAGAAGGAGTTCATGATGCTGATATGTGTTATTTCTGGTGATGTTTACCTTGATCACTTGGTTAAGATGGTGTCTGCTGGATTTCCCCACAGTAAAGTCACTCTTTCCTTTAGAAGTTTGTCAGTGTCTTGGAGGACATGTTTGAGACTATGCAAATCTTTTCCTCATCAAAATTTTCTGCTAATTTTCCCTAATTTTAGAATACATCAGGTGATCTTCTCTGCAACAATTATTGCTATATTGACTGACTTATGAATATCCTTTCTTTCTCTTATTCCTCTCCATACATATTCTTTAGAATTTTACTGAAAGGAGGACCTGTCATGCCTCCTCCATTTCTTCATTAATCTGATTATTTGCATCAGTAAGTTTCCATGAACATTTATTTTATTCTATGAGTTACATTCAAATGCTCTCATTTACTCTATTGAAAAGTTGTTCCAGCTTTGACTATTAGGGGCTCTTTCAGGTTGGTTTTTTTCCCTCCTTCCTTTCTTCCTCCCTCCTTTCCTTCCTTCCTTCCTTTTTAAATTTTCTTACTCTCTGGGACCAGAAGTGTCAGACTACTCATATTTTCTTGCCATAGTTCTGGAATCAAGCATTCCTTTAAGGAGCTCTAATTCTTTTATTGGAGAATGGTGTTTGTTATAAACAAAGATCTGGGAGCTAGGTGTGCTCATTGTTACCAGGATGTCATGGCTTCTAGGCCATGTCCACAGATAAAACTAAGAAATAAATGTTTGTGTACTAACCCCATAGGAGCTTAAGTGTATATACATCCCACAGATATTTTTCTATTTATCCATCAAAACCCAAGAGTTTATACAGATGCCTCCAATTCAAATCTGACACCACCTGGCTTCTTCTAGCCTTCTTCCTTTCCTTATTTGTAATTTCCCTCAAATGAGAAATCTGGCTCTCATTGCATTCACACTATATTTTCTAATTTGTTCAATTTTAACATACACATAAAATAGTTTCAGAATTGCTAATAATATCCCCATGAAAAACATTTTAAGGACTAGAGTTCATTTTTTTTTTAAGATTTTATTTATTTTTTTGACAGACAGAGATCACAAGTAGGCAGAGAGGCAGGCAGAGAGAGAGAGAGGGAGAAGCAGGCGCCCTGCCAAGCAGAGAGCCCGATGCAGGACTCGATCCCAGGACCCCGAGATCATGACCTGAGCCGAAGGCAGGTCACGAACCCACTGAGCCACCCAGGCGCACCATAGAGTTCATTTTTTATCTTTAGCCTGACATTATCCAATCATGATACTGTTTTCCACAGTTACTTATATCAGTTCTTGATTTCCCCACTCCATTTAGTTTAGATGTGTTACTCATTTATAATGCAGTTAGCTTCATTTGTAATACAGCTAGGTTCATTTGTTAGTATTTATATTCCATTTTGGGTTCTTACCACATCCTGATTAGTTTTAAATGTTTGTTTATTTGGGGCACATATAAATAGTAATAGGGTCATTTTTTATTACTATTATTTTTTCATTTTTTATTATTCTTGCAAAAGAGTTTGCTTTTTAAATTGTTGACTAATAAAAATTGTACTTATTAAATGGCAAGTTTCCATTTCCCTGTTTATTTTCTGTACTAATTAAAGTCATAGAAAATTGCAAAAAGATATTCCAGCATTTTGGCTCACGTCATGATCCTTGGGTCCTGGGATGGAGCCCCGCATCAGGCACCCTGTTCAGTGGGGAATCTGCTTTTCCTTCTCCCTCTGCTCCTGCCCCTGCTCTCGTTCTCTCTCTCTCAAATAAAATCTTAAAAAAAAAAAAAACGTGTAAATGGACCTACAGAGTTCAAATCCATGTTGTCCAAGGGTCAAGTGTATAAGTGTATACATATGAACACATATAGATAATATAAGCACAGATATCGATGATACAGATAGAGAGAGCAGGGATATTTCCGTTCTCTTCATGCACAGTCAACGAAAAATAGAAGCACACTTTAAAGATAAGCAGTCTTTTCCAGTCCATTGCCATCTTTTATTCAATTTGATAATTATGTAGTTTAGCACAACCCACAAGTAAGAAGAAACATGATGCTTGTTGGGCCTTTTGGGATTTGGAAGGCAGTATTTGCCACATTTGGGTGTGATGCTTTAGCCCATTTACCTGGCTACCCATTTTGAATAAGATTCAGAGTATAAAATACTCTGCAGCAGTTCCTAAGATCAGATGCAAGGTATTTTATATATATATATATATATATATATGTATATATATACACATATATATACACACACACATATATATACATATATGCATGTATATATATATCATTACATTATATCTTCAGGTATTATAATTAAATGACAAAATGGTATTCAAAGTGTCTGAGACAAACTCAGGTGTTATATAGAATCAATGGAAAACTACGATATGAAAATCACAGCACAAGTTTTGGCAGGAGGTCATGCCTTCCTATGCTTAAAAACATTTCCTCTATTTGAAAAGCAACTGGGCCCTGGTAGACATTTAACACCGACCATGAAACAGCAAATGTTTATGTGACCCACAATGCCTACTATGACTTAAGCTTTATATGATACTGCAAATTATAGAAATTAGTATGCAGAGAAGCCTTACATTGAAAAATGAAAACAGTATATAGAAGCCTGAACAATTCTGGAAGGCACTAGGAAGCTGCTGGAGGGCATGGCTGAGACTCCCATGGTTTCTGTTCCTACTGCTTTGCTGCCTCTACCTCCACTAACCTGTATAACCTTCTGGGAAGTTCTCTATAATTAGTTAACGGATGAAGTCGTATGGACCTGTTGGTGCAATGGTGCCAGGTGCCAGTTAGAAGCAGATTTACAGAATTACAGCCATTCCCAGGGCTATTCTTGATGAAACCCTCCCAGTATTTAGAATAAGGTTAGTTGATACATCTGCTTATCCACATCACATAGGAGAGAAATCCTGAAGCACAAAGCTGTATCGATTTATGGGCAGTGCCTAAGAATTGGCAGCTCAGAATAGGAAAAAATGGCATCAGTAGACTTAGAACTAGGAATTTGAAGGAGAGGTAGATGGGCAAAATACCAAAATGACTGCAGAGTGTGAAGATGTTTGTATCCAAATACATGCCTACTCAGATCACATGGAAATAAACATTTGTGTTACTCCATCAGGTCACGATCCCAATCAATCTACTGTTGGAGAGTCTCTCAATAATTAAGTGGAAGAAATTTCCCATTCTTTGGATATCACTTTCCTAACCACTCTACTGCTCTCCCCATGTGCACGAACTTCTTATTCCAAGGCTGATTTACTAACAGCACCGGTGAGTGCCCACCTGCCAATAGCAGAAGCCAATGTCCTGCCCGCAATAAGCCACCATCTGATGAGACCAGGGCACCACCACCATGTGGTGACAAGCTGATTTTCATCATGGCAGAGGCAGCAGTTTTTCTTCTAAGGAAGAGAAATAAATTCTAGATAAGGATTGTCTTCTCTGCCTATGCCACCCCAGGCTTTCAGAATGACTTACTACTCATCACCGTATGACACTCAGCATTGCTTCTGATTAAAACAAAACAAGCAAATAAGATAACGCACCCCCCCCCCTGCCAATATCATAAAATGATGATAGTATGGCAATCGACTGCCTCTGGCAGGATTCATAAGTTTTAGGGTGTATCCCATCACCCAGACACAGATAGCTTGATACAACAGTATAACGGCAGCTAAAGACTCTGTTATAGTACCAGTGGGGAGATAATACATTGTGAGACTGGAACGCTGTCTTTTGAGATACGTTACATGCCTTAAAACAGCAGCCAATATGTGGTGCCATCTTTCTCAACATTAGAATGCATGTGTTAAAGAATAAAGGGGCAGGGTTAGAATGACTCCTCTAACTTTTTCACCCAATAACCTACTTGAGGAATTTCTACTTCCTACCTTTGCAGCTAACTCAGTAGATTTTAGGTTTTTAATGCCCAAGAAAGAATGTTCCACTAAGAAACACAATCAAATTTGGTAATTTGGAAGCTAAAGCTATTTCTCATCCGTTGTAGTCTCTGATGCTGTGCTGCTGAAGCAAATGACAGGTAATGGTGCTATACGGGACAAGGTGATTAGATTACTCCAAGCCAATTGAAGCAGTAATGTATGTAGCTGGAACCAAGGAATTCACGATGATTCTTAATAGTTCTTTACTCAAAAGATCACCAAATACTCAGATTATGTGGAAATAAACATTTGGGTCATCCTTTCAAATAATGAAGCTCATTCAGTAAGATGCTGAAAGCAAATGAATAAAAATTGGAGTAGGATGTGAAAGAAGAAAGATATAACTATCAATACAAGCCTAATGGGTTCTAATCTATAGAAGCAGGCCTGTATCAGCAAGGCTTTACATTGTTTTTTCTCCATCAATTACTTGATACTAAGAACACTGATAAGGGTTAATGGTAAGTTTTAGGTGACAGTATTATGAAACTGAGACACTTTATGATTATATAACAACTGATAGGACTTGTATGTCCTCCAAGTTCAGATAAAGCTTTCCATTTGGTTAGAAGGAAAATGTGGATATGTTAAAGGTATGATAGACTATGCTGGTATACTCTCCATTTGTCCTTACAAATTCACTTTCCCACCCGCTCTGTGCCTCAGAATGCTAATCTCTATGGGCCACATAAACTCGGTTACCTTGTCCTCTGACTTCTGATTGGTGTGGGCCAGTAAGAGATAGAAACTCAGAGAGAAATCAGAAGGAATCAAAATCAACTCTATCTCTGCTGGGCAGTCAATTATCAGTACCATAGCCCACAGCTCCTGTTAGATGTTTCCTGCAGCTACTGGTCTAAACAGTTTCTGATAATTACTAGCTCTCTTTGCAGCTTTGGGTCTAGTGAAGTTAATAACTTCCAATCAACTGTCTCTTTACTCAGAATTTCTTAATTCTGCTCACATAGTCATAACAAGTTATTTTATCAAAATCTCCTCTATCACCCATCTATGAATATCTTCTGTTTCTTACAGAGAAACCCAACTGATTCTGTAATGTTTGTTACAAATATGTCTCTAATTGGGAATTTCTTAATATTTTTACTGGTATTTGATGCACTTGTGATAAAATGTTCTTAATGTATTTGCATCAAACATCATTTTCCTTGCAATTTCAACTTTTTAAAAAAGATTTTATTTATTTATTTGACAGACAGAGACCACAAGTAGGCAGAGAGGCAGGCAGAGAGTGAGAGACAAGCAGGCTCCCTGCTGAGCAGAGAGTCCGATGCAGGGCCTGATCCCAGGATACTGAGATCATGACCCGAGCTGAAGGCAGAGGGTTTAACCCACTGAGCCACCCAGGCGCCCCTCAACTTTTTTTAAAAAAAGATTTTATTTATTTATCAGAGAGAGAGCATGCATGCACACAAGCAGGCAGAGTTGGAGAGAGAAGCAGGCTCCCCGCTGAGCAAGGAGGCAGATGTGGGACTCAACCCCAGGACCATGGGATCATGACCTGAGCTGAAGGCAGCAGCTTAACTGACTGAGCCACCCAAGCCTCCCTCAATTTCAACTTTTGTATTAATGCTTAGAAAGCCGCTTTATCCTGATGTCATTTTTTAAAAGGTTTATTTATTCATTATGAGAGGGAGAAAGAAAGAACAGGCAGAGGGGCGGAGAGAAAGGGAGAGAGAATCTCAAGCAGATTCTATGCTGAGCACAGAGCCCACATGGGGACTGATCTCACAACCATGAGATTACAACCTGAGACAAAATCAAGAGTCTGTTGCTTAACTGACTGTGTCACCCAGGTGCCCCCACTTAATGTTGTTTAAATATTCATCTGTGGGGCACCTGGGTGGGTCAGGCGGCTAAGCATCTGCCTTTGGCTTAGGTCATGATCCCAGAGTCCTGTGATGGAGCCCCATGTCGGGCTTCCTGCTCAGCTAGCAGCCTGCTTCTCCCATCCCTACTCATGTTCTTTCGCTCAATCTCTCTCTCTCTCCCAAATAAATAAAATCTTTAAGAAATAATCATCTGTACTCCTTTTAGTACAATTATAGTTTTATTTGACAATAAATATTTCATCCAATTGAAAAGAACTATATAAAGTAAAAATAGTAAGGCAGAAATCTGATTTTCTTTCTTTTATTTTCCAAATGGATCCGGTTATTTACCAAGTATTTCAGCAGTTACCATTTATCAGATTATTATGTTTTGGGATGTACTCCTTGTTTTTTCATAGGGTTATTGGAAGGATCTTACTGGGAGTTATCCAGAACTCCTACACATGGTTTCTTCATGTGGCTGGGACTTGGACACAGCATGGCACCTGGATTCCAAGGGTGGATGTCTCATGAGAGAAAAAGACTGATGGAAACTGTGTTACATTTCTGAACTAGTCTCCAAAGTCACACACCCAGATCTCACTTTAAAATGACATTCTAACCCCACCTACCTGCACTAGAATCCTCATACCCACTCCATATCCCACTATCAAAAAGGGCTAGGCAAATAAAGACATTTTTAATTTAATAGACAAATGAAGCCAAGGCTTATGTTACTCTTTCAATGTCTATAATTTTCTATAGTTAACTTTTTAATTAATAAATATATATTATAAAGTGAAACTTAATTGGGCATTTTACTTCACCTAGATTTAATAATTTAGATAAGGAAGTTGGAAAAGCAAGCTTAAATCCCATTGTGAAACAGATACAAGGCATACAATTAACAAGGTTGTATAGAATTTGTCAGGATATAACAGAAAGCTGTACTCTGAATTATGCCTGGGGATAAAATTTAATATTCAGAACAGCCAAATTCACTAAAAACACTAAGGACTTATTTTTGTTTTATTCCAGTTCAACTTGTTAATTGATTTTCAAATATAAGTAGACTTATTTCAGTTTAGATCACTTTTGGATATAATATGCTTTCATCATGTTTGAAGTCCTCACTTGCAATTGTGTACATGTTCAGATCCCTAGGATCCTGGTTGTGAGAGGGAGTGGAGACTGAAGTTCAGTGTGTGCTGTTTGCCAAGTCCTGTATTTTGGCACCAGGTTGCACAGAATACATACCGGAGGTGATCTCTTAAATTTGCATAAAAATGATGCTATATGGGCTAGTAGAGTCCCTGATGATGAGATATGATGTTAGAGGAATTTCCTTCAAAGAAAATTGTGTACTAGAAAAGTTACTACTATCTTGGTATAAAAAAACAGATGCAGTTTGAACTTTACCTCTGCCACTTAAGGTACTGCGACTTTGAGAAGGTGATGCACCTTCAGTTTCCTCACATAGAAAATGGAAATATCAATTCCTGTCAGAGCTGATATGACAAATGGAACTAATAATCCACAGGAAGCATGAAACACAGCGTCTAATAGAGTAGCAATTACTTAAATAGCATCCATAATACATTCTAAGAGGAGTGTTGTCATAAACTTTTAATCCATGGTTCTGTGTTTGTTTTATGATAGATACAGAGCTCTGCAATTCTATTTTTGGTATGTAGTTATATAACTCACTGGTTAAAGCCACAGAAGGAAGAATGAAAGAAAGCAGTATGTTATAATTCAATTGAGGAAAAACACCCCTAAATGAGATACTCCTAAGTATTTGTGTAAAAATCGGTCAGTTTGGATTTTCAAAATTTTCAAATTTTCAAAATTAGTTTTCTAATTTTCTGTGTAGTTCTCAAAATGCAGCCTGGCACAGAAATAATTTTCTCTGTAAAATCATATCCTGTGATAGCTTCCTGTAGGCCCGAGTCTTCACCCACTGACAGGACCCAGTTAGGTCCTGGCTGTATCCCAGCTCTTGTTGAGCCACACTCTGGTAATCCAAAACTGATAAGACTCAGGGTTAAAAATAAAGATGAACTTAAATAACAGCATCTATAAGATGCATGCTTCCACTACATACAGGTAAACAAACAAACAAACAAAAAACAGAGAAACCCAAATATGTGCTTAGAATGTAAATCTGACTGAATCACTGCCTCTTTAAATGGTGTACTCTAATCATCCCTATTGTCTTAAATCTTAATTAATTAGAACTGTTTCACAGTGAAAAATGACATGGCTGTGTATTTCTTAATAAACATGAGGTGATTTCAAATATTCCTCAGGCAAATTACGAATATGTTTCATAGATGACTACAATTTTGATAGCTGCATAATGCAACCCCCCAGCATTTGAAGTCCTTACCAAAGCCTACAAGATGCTTCCTTATCTCTCCCAGCTCATCTTGTATGATTGTTCCCCTTGCTCATTATGCTCTAATCATGCCAATATTTCAGGTCTTCAAAAATGTGTAGCCTTAGGAACTTTGTACAAACTGTTTCTTCTAATGCTCTTCCTCCTACACTTTGCACATATCATGTCTCAGCTTAAATTTCCATTCATGAAGACACCTTTTCTGGCTATCTATGGATTAACTATCTCATAACTCTCATTGCAAATATAAATCATTTATTTATTTTTCTAATTACCTGTTTTCCTATGACTCTTTCCACTACACTATAAAACCATATTTGTTACCTTCATTTGTGCCAACCAAACAGGAGGTTCCAATTTGTTTATTAAATGAATACAATATGCTGAAGAGTTTGAATATTTCCAAATTAATATAAATGAGGGTCTGGAGAAAAACTTTACAAATACATATGCATTCATGTAGGAAAATATATGAAATAGAGTTAAAAAATAATGAAGCATGATCTCATAAAAGGAAACAAAAAACACTGTGCAACCGATTATGTATATACATGGCTTCCCATTACATCATTTTTTAAAATAATAAAAAATAAAAATTTACTTAAATGGCTAATATAATCTGTAAAACCTTTAAAACAAAGAATCATGATATGCTTTTAAGAATAGATGTATATTTAGGCTTATTGCCAAAGAAAATTGTTTAGGTTATACCTATAACTGAAAATCAAGAGTATAACCATTATATACCTCATATAATTCCATAGAAAGGGGTGGAGGCAGGAGTAACAAAAATTTAACAGGAAACATGTCTGAACAATGGAATTACAGGTGATTTTTCATTTTTAATTGATTTTTGCTTGCTTACATGTTCTAGAATTTTCTATGAATTGTGGATAAAAGAAAGTGAGAGAAGATTGATCCTAGCTATGGATGCCTTTGGCACATCTCTCTTTTTGTTTTCTTCCTACTATGTTTTCCTGTGCGACTCGACCTCTTTAGATGTGTCTTTTCTCACTAGGCATTTTATCTATCTATCTATTTATTTATTTATTTATTTTAAAGATTTTATTTATTTGAGAGAGAGAGAAAATGAGAGAAAGCGAGCATGAGAGGGGGAAGGTCAGAGGGAGAAGCAGACTCCCCTGCTGAGCAGGAAGCCCTATGTGGGACAAGATCCCGGGACTCCAGGATCATGACCTGAGCTGAAGGCAGTCACTCAACAACTGAGCCTCCCAGAAGCACTCACCAGGCATTTTAACAAGTATACCGAGGCACAGTGCTTACCCTCAAGGATCTCACAACAATATATTTTTTAGAGATTTTATTTTTATTTATTTGGGGGAGAGAGAGAGAGAGATAACACGAGTGGGGGGAGGGTAAAGGAAAGGGAGAAGCAGACTGACTCCCCGCTGAGTGCAGAGCCCAACATAGGGCTCCATTCCAGGACCCCGAGATCATGATCTAAGCTGAAGTCATACACTTAAACAACTGAGCCACCCAGATGCCCCATGGATCTCAAAGCCATATTAAAAACAAAGGCATATAAAGGAATTTTGATGTACTTAATAAATCCAAGATACGTGATACAGAGGCAGTGGGAGAAGGAAGGCTCTCTGGAGAAGAGTTCTTAATTCCTCAGTAACTTCCCCCTTTCTCTGTTTCTCTTCCTCCATGGGTGACTGCATACACAGGGGGAAGGGTGGAGCTTATGTGACTTTTTCAGGGAGAAAGGTCTTCTAATCACCGGATGATGTAGTTTGTACAGCTGTGAGACCACATTCTTAGAAGTGGGCAGCTGGTATGACTTTCCCTTTTTCTTACCAATACTTTAAATTTACTACCACAGGACCTCAACCACCTCATTTGATAGTCCGGACTCCTCTGTGCTCCTGTTACGGCTCCTCTCGGCTTTGCTCAGGGAGATTCTTCTGTAACCCTTCAACCCAGAGTCATCTTACTGTTTAATGGGCCCCCTTAGCAAGTTCTCCATTAAGATACCAGTTACTTCTGGGTCATTGCCACTTAGAAACCAAGGGTAGCTGAGAAAGCTGAACCTCACAGCTCCTCTTTGGCACTAACACATTTGGTTTCATGAAACAGAGCTCCTGGGCAGCTTTTCAAGGAAACCACTTCCCAGACTTCAAATGAGAAGGCAAGAAAACCCTCATTTGTCAGATACGCCTCTCCTACTCCAGTCTTTATAATCCATAGCATAAGCTTTAAAATGTAAATATTCTTTTTTTAAATTAAAAGAAATTATAGATCACAGTGCTGTTTGTTGAAAAGACATTGAAGTGGAAATAATCTTTTTCCTAATATAAATTTTCTTAATACAAGTAGTGAGCTAATTATTGTCCTTTTCTGTGAGATAGGAAAGAGAAGGTTGCCAGACCACAATAAGCAGAGTCCAAAAATATGAAGATGCAGAATTGCATTATTTGGAAATTAATGAAATCACTACGGCAAACCTGTACGGCTAGTTGACCTGGTATTCTGAAGGTCCTTCAAAATCCAAATACATCTTTGTTCTAGCTGCAGTTTAGCATGACTCTGTGGCACTTTTTTTTTTTTTTTAAAGGAAAGTTGGCTGACATCTTTATTGCTTGGGGGTAGGGGTAGGGGTTGCTCAAGATCTCTTGGTGAGTGACTCACTTCCTTTTCACCAATACAGGCTTCTGGCTGCACAGGATGGCACTGGCTCTGCCTCTGCGACCATGTGCCGATCTGTATTTGTTCTTGCAGATCATCTGTCTGATGCGGCTGGGGGTGGCCTCGGTGTTCCTGTTGATGGCCGTGGAGAATTCTGAAGGTCTCTCTTTGACAGGACAGAGCCTATTTTACTCTCCTTCCTCACATCTTACTCCCCAAAATAAGAACATTAGCCTGTTTCCAACCTTCATTCTCAGAGTTGGCAGGGGACGGAAGCAATGACAATATAGCCTAATCTAAGTTCCTGCTATGAAAGTTACAGCAGAGTTTTACAGTATAAACTATCTGGTGATCCCAGAAGCATGGAGAACAAAGGTTACTGCTAAAGAAAATACTTTATTTAAAATTGAAGTGAAGTATGCTCCATTTCATTTTATTGTGATTATAGTTCCTTACATATTCTTTAATTCAAAAAGAAAAGGGCAAAGTGTCTTCAAGCCATTTAGCAGTTTAATAGCAAGACATTTTTTAATTTTCTAAAATGTAATCTTAACTGAAAGACATGTGGTAGCCCCCAAGCCTGCAAATCATACTTATTTCAGAAAACCGAATTTGCTCATGCAAACTTGAAATTGGGCTCACGAGCCTTGCAGTAATCGAAAGACTACTCACAAGCACCCACTTGCGCACACGCCCAGTATGGCTCCTTTTGTTCTTTAAGAGATATTTAAATCTTTGGTCTAACTTTCTCCTTGAAGACCTACTTATAATAAATTGTGCTTGAAATTCTTAGTTCTTATCCACATTAAGAATCCACATAAGAATTCTAGTTCTTATCCACATTACACCAAATGCTAGTCTTCTCACGGGACTTATACTTTTTCTTTCTTTTTTTTTTTTTTTAAATTAGGATGTTTTCTAAGAATAAGCAAAGGATACCTATGTCATCTCCTGCTTCTCTCTCCTTCCATCTTCCCATAATTCTCAGGAATGGAAATTGGCTTTCCCTTTTAATTTTCCTAAGCTATGATTTCCTTCTATGAGAGAAACAGTCTTGATATCATAGACAAATGGGTATCTTGTCTGCATTGTGCCTGAAACTATGACATGGACTTTAATTGATCCTAGATATCTTAAAAAGGAGAGGGAAAAAGGAAAAGAATTTGGAAAATCTACTCAAGGACAATAATGCCACTATTTATATTTTTAAATATTTTTCTATACATTCTTTCCTTAATAAGCTCTATTTCTTTCTTTTCTAAATCTTCACTTTTTCCAGAAGTAATGGATGTCTCAAGCAGAAAAGGGCCAAGGTTATAAGTTCACAAAGGCAAGTAAGAAAATCACATTAATGATTTTAAAATGTCAGTGCTGTTATAACATCAAGGAAGAAAATAATTTTTAAAATATTTAAAAAGCTATATTTTTAAAGCTTTAAGGAGACAATGAACTTCCTAACTGTCAGTAGTATATTCATGGACTGCGAGCCTAACTCCCCATTTCCCCTGCCTTGAACACTCTGTGGACTTAGAAATAAATGTATTCTCAAACATTCTCAAACACCCTTTTAGAACTTAACCACTTGGAAGTAGAAAGACTTCTGTGTTCAATAATGTAACCATTTTTAAAGCAAACACAATATGTATTATATATCCCAATTAAGGCTACCTTGAGAATTTGTGGCCTTATTCTAATGAAAAAGAGTCAAAGTTTTAATATACCCAAGAGAAAACACTCAGAAAGGAAAAAGATAGATGTAAAAGTTTAACAGTGTTTCACTGAACAGCTGTACCAATTCTGAAACTTTCCTTAATATATTCAAATGAGACCTCATTAACAAGGCAGAGAGTGCTGGGAAGATAAGAAGATCTTAAAACAATTTCGAGAAACAATATACAATTAAGCTGCCATATGTGTTTCTTCTGTATGAGTGATACACAATACATAATGAGGTAAGGGCTGCAAACATTTCACAGACTTTTATTTTTACCATGCAAGTCTTCCAGACATTTTAAGAGATGTTAAAATTAGTTTGGAAAACTATCTACTTCTTCTCTTAAAAGTTTTAGTTGTTGGCTTTGACAAAGATATTCCTTCATTGCTAGGCATCAAAACATCTACTATCGGTCATAATGAATTACTATCACATCTGTTGTCCCTTTTTAGGTTCAAGCAAAGGAAAAGAATAACACATTCTAATTGGCAATCAGGTGATCAGGTTTAACTCAAGTATTTCAAATTTGTCCCTAGAAGACTTTTGACTACAAGAACACTTTTTCAAGGAGACTCATGCTGTGTTTTGTCCATTCCACAAGTGTTTCCAGGCATTCACTCATTCAATAAATACATATTAAGTGCTACTATGAGCCAGGAATTTACATTTTACATTATGGAACAATCCACCCTACAGTATCAGAATACACTTTCTTTTTAAACATGTATGGAAGAAACAGCAAACATTCCCTGCTATTTATGGAACTCACAATCCATTACAGGGAACAGATAAACTGACAAGTACATAAACTCTCTGGGAAAATCAAGGAAATAAGGGAGATGATGTTGTTGATGGTTGGTAAGGTGGATGCTGAATGCAATTTAAAATATGATGGAAGGGGCACCTGGGTGGCTCAGTGGGTTAAAGCCTCTGCCTTCGGCTCAGGTCATGATCCCAGGGTTCTGGGATAGAGCCCCGCATCGAGCTCTCTGCTCGGCAGGGAACCTGCTTCCCCCTCTCTCTCTCTGCCTGCCTCTCTGCCTACTTGTGATCTCTGTCTGTCAAATAAATAAATAAAATCTTTAAAAAAAATATGATGGAAAAGAAAGGCTGCACTGACAAAATGACTTTTTTTTAATGAAAATATCATCGACATATATTGTATTAGTTTTGGGTGTACAACCTAGTGACTCAACATTTATGAAGTGATCACCACGGACAAGTTCAGTTACCATCTGTCACCAGGCAAAGACTGGAAGTATGTGAGGGCACAATCCACATAGATATCTGAGGAAAGGACATTTGGGACAGATGACACAGAATGGGCAAAACCAGTGAGATGTTGTACATCTGATGTTGGAGAGGAGGTAAAAAAAAAACACTGGAATTCTGGTACAATGTGGTTATAAGTATTATAATCCCTTTGGAGAAATTCATATATTTCCTTACAAAGTTAAATATATAACTGTTCTGTAACTTAGCAATTTGAATCCTAGGTGTAGACAAAGAGAAACAAAAACATATATCCACAAATAAAGAAATAAATAAATACACTGTATAAGAAAGTTCAAAGTTGCTTTATTTGTAATGGTGTAAAACTGGAAAAAAATAGTATGTCCATCCACTGGTGAATAGATAAAAATAACCTGTGGTATATTCATATAATGAAATATTACACAGCAATAAAAATGAGCAACTACTGACACATGCAAAAACACAAATGAAACTCAAAACTCGTGCTGAGTAAAAGAAGTCTTGTCCAAATTATGCCATTTATTTGAACTTCCAGAACAAGAAAAGTAACCTATGGGTTTTGAACAATGATTGTTATTAGAGAGTGGAGTTAAAGGTTGACTGGGAAAAACCTTGGGGAACTTTCTGTAGTGGTGTTAATATTTTATATATCGATAGGGATTTAAGTTATATAGTTGCATGCAACTGTCAAAACTCATTGAACAGCATATTTATAATTTTTGTGTTTCTTTGTAGGAAAATTTTACATCAAAAGAAAAAAATTTAAAAATGCTAATCAGATACTGACATGAAGTTAATGATATTCATGCTGAAGTGTTTAGGCGTGAAGAATGCTGGTGTCTGCAGCTTGCTTTGAAATATATGTAAAACAAGATGAATGATGGATGAATGGCTAGATGAACTGAGTATGTGGTATGTATAGAAATGTTAATAGAAGAATCTAGCTAGTGGATGCATGAGTTTTCAAGACAAAAATACCTTCAACTTTTATGTAAGGCTGATTCTTTCATAACACTGGGGTACCTGTGTAGACCCCAAGAGGTCTCCTGGGTCCAATTTGGCTGCAGGTAGCTTTGCAGAGCTTCCCAGCGGCTCTGTTATAAGGGAGCATGCGCGCAGGGGCGGGGAACACGGAAGTTGCTTACCCAGAGGGGGATGGGACAGAAATTTAGGAGTTTGAGTTCAGAGAAAACCATCTCAAGGCTGCATTCACTCTGCACATCTACTTAATTAAGCAACGTAGGGCATGGGATAGGTGGGCTAACATCAGAACCAATAATGCCAGGAGTTGTCGATAACTAGTCCAGGCTGATACCCTCCAGGTAAAAATTCTTCAAGGAAGACCAATACAGATTTAACAAACACTTCTAGACCATTTACCGTTGCCAATCATTTTCCCAAGACCTACGCATGTGCTAACTCATCTAATCCCCAGGGTCACATCTAATCCCAAGGGTAACTCTATAAGGTAAGTACAGATATTTACGGTAGGGCAGACCGAGGTACAAAGATCTTAAAGAACTTGCCTAAACTCATAAAGCCAGGAAGTAGTAGAGTCAGAAATAAAACGCAAGTGTCTGGGCCCAGATTCTCAGCCCTTCATTCCAATTCTAAGCTTTTTTGTGTTTGAGATACTCTTAATTTCTAGTCACTGTTCTGGGCTCATTTCATGAGGCTTCTCAAGAAATCTTCACCACAGACATGCTGGGATGGTATTTTCACCCCGTTTGTTGTTGTTGTTGTTTTATTGTTTTGTTGTTTGTTTTTTTCCCAGGGAGGGAAAGAAATCTGCTCTAAGTTGTCCAACTGGAGGAACTAGGAATCCAACACACACCATTGTATCTTCATTTCATTTCATTTATTCCTGTTTTTTCTGTCATTCAGTTATTCAACAAATATTTATTGTACACATATTCTGAGCGGAGGACACCAGAACAATACAAGTCAGATATATCCTCTGCTCTTGAAACTCGAGTCCTACAGGGAAAGAGATAACGTAGAAACAATGGGATAAGAGAATTTTGATAGGTGATTTGTGCTCTAAGCAAATCAAGTGGGTTTAGGCAGTAGATAGTGCTCAGAGGGTGAACAGCTTTTGCTGGGCTGGGTCAGTACGTCTTCTCAGGAGCAATTACTTTAAAACTGAGGCTTGAGAGATGAAAAGAAACTACATGTTGTGAAGAAAAAAGGGGGGGAATGTTCCAGGCAGAGGGATCAGCAAGGACAAAGTTGTGGAAGCAGGGAAGAGTATATTCAAATAATGTGCAGGGTGGCTGGGACATAGTGAGTGAGAGGATGAGGTCAGAGAAACAGGCAAAAGTCACACCAGGTAGATCTTTTACAGATAAGCATTTCGTATTTTTTTTTTTGTCAAACATTTTGCTAATACTGTAAGTTGGGTCGTTTGCCTTTTTATTATTGAATTATAGAAATGCCTTTAGCTTCTGCAAGTTCTTTGTCAAGTATATAAATGGTAAAAGTTTTCTTCCAGTCCTTTTTTTGTCTATTCAGTTTGTTAATAATGTCTTTTGAAGAATAAATACTCTCAGTCTTAAGTCTAACTTATCAGTTTCTTTTCCTTTTAAGTCTAGCATAGTTTGGATCCTGGCCAAAACAAAACAAAAACCACAAACTTACCTAACCCAAAGTTGTAAAAATACATTCTTGTGTTTTATTCCATATCATCTAGAGCTTTAGCTTTTTCTTTTGGTCCATGATCCAATTTGAATTAATTTTTATATAAAGAGAGGTAGAGATCAAAGTTTCTTTTTTTATTTTTTACACTATGGTTATCCATATATTTCAGCATTCTTTGTTTGAAATATTTCCTACTCTGTCCTTCCTAAAACTCTTATTTCTTTTTTCTAAATGTAGATATTCTTCAGGAATTATTAGCCTTAAGCCCCTTTTTACTTCGCTTTCTTCTTACACAGTTTTGCCTTTCCCATGACTTTCAAGGAAATTGAAATTCTGATGATGCCTACGTGTATATTGGCATTTGGATACTCTCCGCTTGGCCTCCAGATAATTCATCTCAGCTGTCTATTTGACATTGCCCATTGAGTGTTTAAAAGATATCTTAGGGATGCCTGGTGGCTCAGTTGGTTAAGTGTCCGCCTTTGCCTCGGGTCATGATCCCAGCGTCCTGGGATCAAATCCTTCATTAGTCTCTCTGCTCATCATCCGGGCTTCTCCCTCTGCCTGCCACTCTCCCTGCCTGTGCTTTCTTTCTCTCTCTCACTCTGACAAATAAATAAATAAATAAAATCTTTAAAAATAAAATAAATAAAAGACATCTTAAACTTAAGATAGCTAAAATTAGTTCTAATGTCCCCAATTACAGAACTGCTCCATCCATATGAATTTTCCTCATCTCCAGAAATATCATTCTGCTTTCAGAAACCCAAGAATTATGGTTAATTCATTTTTTTCCTTTATCCTTCTCAGCCAATATTGGTAAAACTTGCAAACTCTTTCCCACAAATCATCTGAAATCCAACCACTTTTTGAGATCTGCTCTGCCATCCCTTCCATACCCACCCACAATTCTGTCTCACTCAGCCCACTACAGCAGCCTGTGAACTGTTTCCTCCTTCACTTTTGTCCCTCACCCATTCATTCTGAAGATTGGGAAAGTGATCATTTTCAAATACATTGTATTATGTAACTCCCCTGTCTAAAATTCTTTAACAACTTTTACTCAATACACTAAATAAATATGTATTAACCATCTATTTTGTATCAAGCACTGTTCACAGCATTGGGGATATAATGGTAATTACAAAAGGACATGGTTCCTAACTTGGTTTAATTTATACTTATCCAATATTCACACACACACACACACACACACACACACACCCCTATAAACTGTTAACTGTGGCAAATATACAGAGGAGTAATGAACAGTGCTATGAATATCTTCAAATAGGAATTTTATATTGCTGGAAACAAACAAGGAATGTTGAGATACTAATTCTTTAGCACGAATTATCTAAAAAAGAGAGACTCGGGCAGAAAATGAGGCATGTAAGTGTGTAGATTTAAAGTATGACAAGGCATAACAGGGGCACAGAGATGGAAGGACAAAGGATAACAAAGCAAAACAGGACAAGATTTTTGGGGAAAAGCCCTGAGCCAAACTTGCAGGCCTTCTTTAAAACAACAGAGAGCAAGTTGAACAAGATCACTGTGGCTACAATGTGGAGAGTATATTGAGAAGTGCATAGAGTAAATGCGGACAAAGCATTGGAAGATTTTAGCAGTGATGTAGACAAAGAAGGATGGTAGGGCTTTCCTGCTTCAGGACTCTTATGTGTTCTGTCTGGAATGACCACCTCCCCCGCTCCTGGATTAAAGCTCCCAGATGAAATGTGTCCTCTGACATGGACACCTTCCCTGACCGCTAAGAAGATAAAATGTTTCTTGCTCATATACCCATTATTTTCTATCTTCATCATGTTTGTCTCCTTCTCAACACTTTCATATTTTATAATTATCACTTCTTGTTTGTTTATTTCTACATCCAGCAATTAGAATGTATGCACCAGCACAGCAGGGATCATGTCTGTCAATTTTTTTTAAAGATTTTATTTATTTATTTGACAGACAGAGAACACAAGTAGGGAGAGAGGCAGGCAGGGAGAGAGAGGAGGAAGCAGGCTCCCTGCCGAGCAGAGAGCCGGATGCGGGGCTTGATCCCAGGACCCTGAGATCATGACCTGAGCCGAAGGCAGAGGCTTTAACCCACTGAGCCACCCATGCGCCCCCATGTCTGTCAATTTTTGCCAGCTTTTAAATCATCAGCACATGTCACAGCTTTGGTTATACTCAAAAATGTTAATGAAATAAACTAATTGGTGTCAACATGATATTAGCTTTCCTCTTTCCATAGTACATGGGCTACCTTAGCTCAGGCATGCTCAGTCACACTGTTCAACAACTGTTCCATGTCCACGTGTCATGTGCTGGGCACATGACGTTAGGGACAGAATAATGGCCTGTGTCATTGTGTGCTATCTGCCAATGCTTAGAGCAAGGGATCTGGAACCAAGCTGCTTGGATTTGAACTTGAATGTTTCTACTCCCCAGCTGTGTGATGTTGGGAAATTTACTTAGCATCCCTGGATCTCAGTTTCTTCATCTCAAGTGGTGATATTAAGAGCTCCTTATAACATTGTGTGACTACAAAAGGCCACCATGCTTTGTGGCCATTATTCATCTTAATGGGACAGCAAAAATTTAAACAAAATTAATAATGTATTACAATGCGATATATGTCAAGAAGGGGATTTACAGGATATTTGAGAGAATACAATAGACTGTATACAACAGACCTTATTATTATATAACAAGCACTCCTGTTACTCCTGTTAAAGTCAAGTAAACAAAGACTTGACTTTATTTCATATCTGGTTTCATAGTGTCAATACGTCTTAAGTAGTTGAGTTGAAAAATCTCTGAAACCTCAAGTAAAAACCCTGCTGACATGAAAACACGGTAGTTGCTAAGTATATACAGATGTGTGTGGGGTCATCTCCCATATCAGAGCTCACGTATATCTGCTGCACCATTTAATCTACTGGCAAAAACCACTGTGTAAAAAACTACTTGAAAGCTAGTGACTTAAAAGGGAAGTCATTAATTCTCACTTATCTTGGGTTCCCTGGGGTTGGCTGATCTAGGTTGGGCTTGGCTGGGGTAGCTCTGTACCTCATGTTTCTCTTTGTCCTCCTGGAGCCAAAGGTCTAATGAATGTTTTTCTCATGGCAAAGCCAGAAGTGAGGTCACACAAACAGAAGCTCACATGAACTCTGGAGGCCTGAGCTCCGTGATGGCACACTGTTACTTCTGCCTCATTTTATTGAAAAGAGAGTCTTAGGGCTAAACTCAACATTAATGGGTAGGGAACTAAACGTCACCACTTTTAGGGTCAGGGCTACAAAGTATATGACAAAGGACTTGCACACAGGAGGGATAAAACATTGAGGCATGGGTATAGGAAGTACGAAGAGTAATTCAATTAACCAAATCTGCTCAGTTGGTTCTTTGTTTTCGTGTGTAGAGATAGGGATGCTGAATATCGATTTGACAAAGAAATATGGGACAACATACACCACTCTATCGTGTGAGGGTTTACATGTAGTCATCAGTAGACTTGTAGCTGAAATAGACAACTAGGAGAAATGACAAAGAATGATAAGGCAATATTTTTTTCTTTGAAGCATTAGGATAAAGGCCACTTCTTACAACTATTTTGTAGGTATATGACAGAATAAAGAACTGAAGTGTCTTAGGTAATTCGTGATTACAGCTGTGATTCCTTTTACAAAATGTTCCCTTATTGTACAGTGCATTTTAGTAAGATAATGCTATTTTTCAATTTTTTTTTCCTTATCCCAATTCAAGTTCTATTTCTTTTGGGATTACTTTGGGCAGCCAACTATCTTACAGTTTGATGGTGCCCTTTCAGACCTTTCCTTACATAAAAGACAGTTTTTTTCAAAGAATAGTTTTATTCTGTATTCTATAATTGCCTCGATTTGAGGCTCGTTTTTCTCAGGCTGTGTAAAGAAATCTAATCAAGTTTAGAAACTGAATTGTGTGCTCTAGCTTCAGTCTTAAAATAGCCATTTTCCTGTTCTTTTCATTAGAGAAGTCGTATTTTTGGTCACTAATTTTTCTTGGTTTCTATATTTCTTTTAACTTTTGTAAGACCACGATATAGGAGGATACTTAAGATGTGAATAAACATTTAGGATAAACATGTACCAAAGTAGGGTTATTGTAATATCCTCCTTCCCCTAAGAACAATTGTTTTATGCCAAAAGGAAAATGAAACTTCTATATGAGATTTTAATTCCGTTGCAATGCCCAATTGTTCAAAAATAAAAGAGAAATATCATTCTGAAAAATAGCTTGCTTTAGGATGTAGTAGTAAATTTTAAATGTTTAAGATTTTCTCTTTTGTTCATCTCTTGTTTTATAAAACCCTTTATTCTGAGGCACTCAGCACTTGGTTTAACCAAATTCTATGGAGATGGATAGAATTATAGTCAAAAGGGGAGTTAAGTGTTCATATAAGCTACTTTTTTCCCCCTTAACTTAAGATGGAATTGAGTTGATGGGAGAAGAAGGCAAGTTTATCAAGAAAAGACAGAGCTGTGGCCTTAAGACAGTCATAGGTACAGGATGCCTGGGTGGCTCAGTTGGTTGGGCGGCTGCCTTCGGGTCAGGTCATGATCCCAGCGTCCTGGGATCGAGTCCCACATTGGGCTCCTTGCTCGGCAGGGAGCCTGCTTCTCCCTCTGCCTCTGCCTGCCACTCTGTCTGCCTGTGCTTGCTCTCTCGTGCGCTCTCTCTCTCTGACAAATAAATAAATAAAATCTTTAAAAAAAAAAAAAAGACAGTCATAGGTAGAGATACTATCTTTGCCGCTCGGAGATTACATGACTTGGAACAAATAACAGCTCATCCAAGCCTTAGTTTCCTTATTTGTAAAATGGGGATTATAACATCTCCCTTGAAATGTAATTGTGGGAATGAAAATGAGAAAAAATATTCAGAAAGTCTTGACTATAGTCAATAGTCCTTAAGGCTATAGAGCTAATTAGTTTCTGATATGAGAAATCAGAAGTTACTTACTTCTAGTCCATTACCTTTTGCCATGTTGTTTATGCTCTCCCTGTCAAGGAATGTACAGTTTACTGGTAATATGAGTCATACGTAGATCTTTTAAACCATCATTTACACAGACTGTACAGAATAAGAGATTAACAGAGATTTGCCAATGCATGTGAAAATGAGCTGAGACACCAGTGCCAACAACATAGACATTCTCGGTATCTGAAAAAGACTGTAAGTGAACATATTCAGATCTCTCTCTCTTTCTCTCTCTCTCTCTCTCTCTCTCTCGTAATAAGATATGTTATCACAGTGTGTCATATTTCATGTCAGGATTGGATGAAAAGAAATTGAATGAAAGCCCAAAAAAAAGGAAAAATACACGAGATTTTTTTTCCTGCATTCACTTACAGATCTAGAGTATTTCCAATTCAGAGTGTTCTGACATCCCAGTAATAACTGTAATATCCTGTTAAAGCAAATACCTTTCAGACTGATTCTGTTGAAGGCCTAACTAAAATGAGGTGTTCCTTAGTGATAAGTGAATTTCTACTGAGGAGCATTTGAAAGAGAGGTTCACTGCTATCTTTCACTAGTTTCAATGCAACAAAAATCATACCCTAAAATTCATTCATATATATCACCCGTCAGTCTTCTCTGGCTTGCTACATTTCATCAGATATTGGAAAGTGCTTTTCACCACTATATCACTGTACCACCACTCAGTATTGTGAGACTCTATTTATAGGAGTATTTATTAAGCACTTATTCTATACCAAGCCCTCTACTAGGAACTGTTATCTTATTGAATCCTCACAAATAGAAGAGCTAAGCATCATGAGGAAATGGAATTTTTTTCCATTCCAGAAATGGAAGAGTTTTTTTGTTTGTTCATTTTTTTTTTAAGATTTTATTTATTTATTTGACAGAGAGAGAGAGAGATCACAAGAGGCAGAGAGAAAGGGGGAAGCAGGCTCTCTGCTGAGCGGAGAGCCCGATGCAGGGCTTGATCCCAGGACCCTGAGATCACGACCTAAGCAAAAGGCAAAGGCTTAACCCACTGAGCCACCCAGGTGCCCTGAAATACAAGTTTTAAAGAGTTTTAATATCTTGCTCTAGTTGATAGAGGTGTAAGGAGCTAAATAAACTAGGAGGATGTGAACTGAACTTTATCAGATGGCAAAATCCATGCTCAGAGATGTCATTTACTACATGCCTGTAAGCTGCCAAACATTGGGATAGCAATTCAACAGACTATTTCATTCGGATATGAGCTTCATTTAATGGGAGGGTCTATATTCCTTGGCATTTTGCAAACTGAAATATCCCCTAGTGATTATACAAATCATTGTCCTAATTGCCTACCAATATTTGTTTCCTTAAAGTCTATTCACATAGAGAATTTAATTGCAAATCAATGTGATATAGCTGTTTTCTAATCCGTAATCATTTTAAGAATTTATTTTAAAATATTTATGCATATATACATATGTAATCTTTATAAATGCATAAAAATAACATATCTTGGATATTTTACAGTTCTAAAATAATTTTCTACTTGTTTACACTTTTTCCCTTCTTCCCTCATCCTACATCAGCTCACCACCCCACTTCAACCCCATACCTCTAAGCCAATATATCCCATTTTCCCCCGAAAGAATATATACTTATAATATCTATGTATATATACACACAGCCATACTCTGAAACTATTTCCCTCACACATACACACAAAATATATAATCAATATAATCAACCATATACACATATGTATATACTTATACATTTTGTTGTCATTTTTTGTTTATAAGAAATGATATCACACTATGTACATTTTTCTGCATCTTGATTTTCACTCTCATAAATGTTTTTAGAAAATTCCTCTAGTAAGTGACCATACCTGTAACTCATTCTTTTTATCATTTATTTAATAGTCTATCAGGTAGCTATACCATAATGTATTCAAGAATTTCTGTACTTGATGACCACTTTGTTGCCACAGTTGTGTCATTGGAAAGTATCATTGGAAATGTTGAAATAATCATCACTGTGCCTATGACCTTAAATATTAGTAGTTTCCTTTCCAGGGGCTGGGCTCTCAAAGGGATATTAATAGATTGAAAAATATATATAGATATATACATATATATGAATTTGAATAAATCTATATATATGTTCAAATTTGAATTTGAATAAGTCACCCTAAAAATGTACAATTTGCAATTCCATCAGTTAAATGAAAGAACATATATTTCTCCACATCCTCCAATGAATATTTGCTACAAAGAGTATTCTGTTTTCTTTATTTTCATCAATATGTTTGCTGATGGATATAAAGTGTCATGCAATGATAACATTCATTTGCATTTTTCAGACAATTGGCTAGATGATCTTTCCATTTGGATGTTGGTCATTTGCTCTTTCCCAAATTGTCTCAATGCTCTCCCCCTCCATCATTCTACTGGGTTATTTCTTCCTATCTTTATAATTTATAAAATGCTTTTGGTATCAGACATTATTTAATGAAACTGGAATTTATTTTTGAAATTGTTTTCTTTCCAAGAAATGCCCCCCACCATGATACTACTATTTATTAAATAAACTGCACATTCCTCCACTGAAAAAAGAAATCAAAATGGTTCTTACATATATATACTGGCATCTATTTCTGAACATGGCTGGACTCCACTGAACAACACATCTATTGCTAATCTACACCAACACCATATTGCTTTTTTAATGTAACTTTATATTATAAGCTAACATACAATGTTCTTTAAATACATTGTTATTTTTTTCCATCCCATCAAATATTAGGTATTTATTTTTCCTGATAAATTTTAAAATAAGGGTTGCCTCGTGGCTCAGTGGGTTAAAGCCTCTGCCTTCAGTTCAGGTCATGATCTCAGGGTCCTGGAATCAAGCCCCACATCAGGCTCTCTGCTCAGCAGGGAGCCACTTCCTCCTCTCTCTCTCTCTCTGCCTGCTTCTCTGCCTACTTGTGATCTCTGTCTGTCAAATAAATAAATACAATCTTTAAAAAAAAATTTTTTAAATAAGTTTTTCAGTTAGGGATATTATTATTTTTTTTTAGATTTATTCCAATGTATGTCGAATAATTGTGATTCTGACATCTTGGCCCAATTTCTGATTTTAATTGAAGTGAATCTAGAGTCTTATATCTGGGATAGTATCTGCTTCTATTGCTGGTGAACAGTCTTTCTTACAGATAAATAGGCTCTATTTCTCTGTTGCAGTTATTTTCTTAGATAAGAAATCTGTTGCTGAATTTTATCAAATGCACTTTCAACATTGGTATTTTTAATCCTGTGCTCTTTCTTCACTTTGCAGGAATGTCTTCAGACATCTTATTTTCTTAATGAGTTACCTAATATGTAGATCAAATACATTTTTCTTTGAGGGGGAAAATAAAGCATGGTATTTTTAAGTCATTAAGTAACTTATTATGAAGAGGAATCCTATCCTCATTCGCAATGGAGACAGCAACTAAGCAATTGTGGAGCACAACACTTTGATTTTTGGCAAATAATACTGAAAAAAGTTAATAGATGGGATTCTTTCAGCTTCACCCTGGCACAAGGGGAATTAGTCACTCTTCCAAAGTCCTTGTTCTTATTTTTATGGTAGCTTTTAGTACAATGTATGTTCTTCTTTTTTTAAGGTTTATTTGAGAGAGAGAACAGCTGAGAGGGACAGGGGGGGCGGGAGAGAATCTCAAGCAGACTCCTCGCTGAGCACAGAGCTCCACTTGGGACTCAGTGCTGGGACCATGAGGTCATGATCTGAGCTAAAGTTCAGAGATGGTCACTTAACTGAGTCACCCAGGCACCCTCTATATTTTAACTATATGTTAGTATATTTGTATCTCACAGAAAAACTTGTTATTTCTTTTAAAATATATCTATGCCTTAGCACAGTGCCAAGCACATTATAGATGCTCAGTAAATCACTGTTGGTTAACAGAACTTTTAATTTATTTATTCCTTGCCTCTAGATTGGCAGAATGAGAAGGAAATGTTGAATAAGCTTAGGTGCATCTTTTGATGACCACCTTCTTCAAAGTTAGGTCTTTTCTAAGAGACTTCAAAAGTTAACTCACTCTCTAAGGAATTAAGCATGTTGTTCTGGTGACAAGGAAAAATTTGCTGTAATTCTGGCTGAGCCATAATGAATTCTGTACCATCTGTTAAGGATTAAAAAGAAATAGAAAAGAAGGGATGGTAAGTGTACTTAGCTCATAGATCTAATCAATTGCATGTTCAGTTTACTTAAAATGTCTCTAAATGTGAAGACTTAACTGTTGTTTTATATTTAGTATTGTGGAAAATTAATCAAAACCTCAGCAACCTCTCCCAGTAAGTAGTATTCAATGTCACCTAGTCAGAGAAGGCAGGGTTAGGACAAAGTCCTGTAGGAAGTTAAGACTGGGTGAACCAAGTCACAAAAGAGCCATTGTATACACGGGATCTAAATAGCCAGTCTGGTGGTTTGATATCAATCACTGGAATCTTTTCATTGCTGGCAGGTTATATTTTGTGTATAAATGAAATGAGGACCTGAACAGTTTAGATGTTTCCTAGAAATTTACTCCCACCATTTTTGGCTCCTTTTTTAAACTGTAAGTTCCTCCACTATAATTCAAAATAAATTAATTTGGAATATACTTCCAAAGTCATCTATGAAACTCACAAATTTAAATATTAATAAAATCATAAAATTTCTTTCTACAACTCAAGGCTGAATATTTTATCCAGTTTGCCCATTGCATCCTACACACATACCAAAGTCTTTGTCCTTCAGAAGCTTAAAATGGTTGAAGAAACACACACACCCCAAAAATCATTTTTTTAAAATTCTAAGGACAAAGTCTTTTTCTCCTGCTTTTGATATCTTTTTGAGATAGGGTAAAGGCAATTTAAGTATTCCTAGACTTGCTGCAGAGAACCCAAACAAAAAGTTTAATTGCCTGAACAGATACCTGTATTCCTAAGTCACACCCTTTTTTCGAACACCCACAATATTACAGCTATCTTCACTCTAACTTAACAGAAATCATCCAGCCATCCATTTACTCATTCATTCATACATGTATAAATTGATTTACTCAATAATTATTTTTGAGCACCTATTCCATCCCAGGAACTATTTGAAATGCTGGAGATACAAGGATAAATAAAATAAGTTCCCACAGCAAAGAATTTACATTCTATAGGAGGAAAGGCTGTTTGAATATTTTAAATTAAATATTTAGGGCCATGCTTGACACCAAGGTAGAAGGTCATGTGCATAGGAGCATGTACCTACTGTGGTGACCAGTGAAAGAGCAGACATAAATGATACCAAAGTGCCAGAGACAAGCAGTGGGCAAGGGACCAAAAGCACTTTGCAAGAAGAACTGAAGAACAAAGAAAATCCATTTATTTTGGAGATCGAGTACTTCTTGAGCTCTCATTGCAGCTGCTGTTCTGAATCCCTAAAATCTTCCTAGACATGAGACAATTAAGGAGTGGTGATCTTTTGAAAGGTTGGCATCCAGTTAATGCTTGATCTCAGAACAAATAAAAAGCCCTGTGGATGATTATTTATTTCAAATCAAGGAAAGAAAAAGAGAAATCTAATCTAGGCATTTCTCCAACTAACCTTTTCTACACTTCAGGTGTCTTTAATTTATTCAGAGTGAACAAGTTTCCTGCCTTTTCAAAAGTCTGGTATTTATTATATTATTTTTCTCTTAACAGGAGAATTAGGATGTGCTTGGTGTATGTGATTTTTCTGTTATTGGTGGACAGTTCAGATACAAATGTCTTTCATCATATCACAGATAAATGCTTGATTAATTTTCTTGCTAGAGAAAAGATCATTTGCTAACAGCATTAGGTAAGAAACCTAGATGTGTAGTGACAGACCTGCCATAAGCTAGCAAGATGAGTACAGCAAAGAAATCTCTCAGAAGCCTATCCAGCAGTGGTGGAGGGGATGACTGAGATCTATTTCCACTATCTGACTTTTAATGACTTTCTATTCTATCTTAAAACTCACCTGCTTATATGGGAAATGGAAAATGAAACATATTATAGATTTGGCATAAATAAATTCTTTTATAAGTGTATTATAACTATGTTCTCAGGCAGCTAGATCAGGGCCATAGCATTTATTTAAAATATCCCTTAAAATGACGTCTCCTGATTTTAGATATTAGCTTAATAGTCAAATTTAGAAAATCATGTGGTTCCTCTTTACAAATATACTATTGCATTCTAACCGTGGGAAGGGATCAATTTTACATAAAGTTTGGTATCAGATATAGTGACAATCAAATTGCATGCCTTAAACAAAAACAAAAATGGGTGTTATAATTACATTAATGAATGTTGTAGTGTACATTCTATTTATACCAAAAATCTAATTAACATATATCTATAGAGCATACACTACTTGAAAGGCCAGATGCTGTAGATGGACACATAGATGGATCAGACACACTCTACCTTGAAGTTGATTGTGAGCTAGTGACGGGAATTTGATATAAGCATATGAAAAGCTGAATTACAATATGGAGTCTACTTAGTAGACTCCATATTGCAGACTAGTTCTTAACTGGTTACTGAAAAACCAAACTATCAATTCCTTTTTAGAGGCTTCCTAGCATTACAGAGGTTTTATTGAACTTCCTCAAATGTCTCCTTATAGAGACATGTTGGTAAAGTTTCCAAAGGAAAGCACTGCTAATTCTATGAGACAGCCTAAGAGAATGTCATTTGTGTAACTGTCTCCAAGCACTGAGCACAGATAGGAGATGACAGATTTCCATTACCAACAGCTGTTGAAGCTGGCTGCAGTCCCTGGTTGGGCATCTCCTCCCAACTGCAATTATATTATATCTTCTTTTACTGTAGCAGGTGCGGCAGCATGTGGGGCAATTTGGTATTGTGGACAGATCTGATCCCATTTGCTGGCAAGGTAAGTTTGTTTTCCCAATTCTTTGAGTCAGCTAACTCATTAGGGGCCTCCTATATAAGCAGCTAAAGATGAAATGATCCTCTTGAAAATGTCTCTTATGCTGAGTGCTCATTGGAGACCAGAAACTAGCTTACAAAAACCTATCTATGAACTGCCTTCCATATGGAAGAATGGGAAGTGGAAGAGAAGACCATCCCCATTAATACCACCTACAGAAAATGTGTTATACAGGAGGTTTGGGCTCCCTGTTAGGTGAACTTTGATTCAGAAGAACATGCCCTGAATGCATCCTCTTGGAGCTAAAGAGGTTATAATACAAGTCCTCATATAAAATAGTAACAGGATTATTAGTAAATTATATTCTCTGAATTTCTCTGTATGCTTTAGCACTCTCCACATTTTCACATTAGTGATATTGCAGGCATCAGAAGATAATTATTTTCTGCTTTAGCAGTAATGGGCTTAATACTGCTTTTAATAATTACTGAATTCTTACCTTTGGATTTACACTTTGTCTATAGCTAACACTTTCTTTAAACTGTTAAATATCTCACCAGGAAGATGTCTCAGATACTGGTTAAAGTCATAAATACCAAAATAGAAAAACCGCAGGAGTTTACCTATCGATCCATTGCACTTCCGATCATTTAGTAGATATTTTGAGTGTACGTTCACTATGTTCCAGAAGCCTATGTTCAGTGCTGAAGATAGTACAACTGACCCAGTACCTGCCCTTACAGAACTTAAATTTTGAAAGAGATTTTTAGACGGTGATGTGGAATAAGTAATTACAATAAAAGCACAAAATTCTGACAGTGGTGAAGAAGTACGGAAAGGAATAGAAGCATTGAGCATGGAGATTAAAAGCTAAATAGAACTGCAATTTTAGAGTTTCAGAGTTGGGTTCACATTTGCCAAATTCAAAGAACTCAGCAAAAAGTCAGTACCTGTAGGACTCTGGGGGCCTGGGCAAAGAATATGTGTTTTCCCAAAGAAGAGGTTGTTAATTACGAAGAACACTGCCTTAGCATTTAGTGAATGAAGAATCTTATGAAAATAGAAGGGAAAGTATTGAGCAGATTGTTAAAGCTATCACAAAAAAGTTCTCCCTAGTACAAATGCATTTCAAAAAGATGGGACTGAACTTTTCTGACAGGCAATATTATTATGAATAGCTTGTTTACTTGATTTCCAATTTCAATTACACTTCCCAATCATGTGAATAAGTAAATAAAATTTTATAGTATTTGTTTGAGACTCTGTTTTTAAAAGAATAGCAGGGTGCCTGGGTGGCTCAGTGGGTTAAAGGCTCTTCCTTCGGCTCAGGTCATGATCCCAGTGTTCTGGGATCGAGCCCCGCATTGGGCTCTCTGCTCAGTGGGGAGCCTGCTTCCCTTCCTCTCTCTCTGCCTGCCTCTCTGCCTATTTGTGATCTCTGTCTGTCAAATAAATAAATAAAATCTTTTAAAAAATGTTTTTAAAAATAAAAGAAGGATAGTTATCTACAAAATAAAAAAGTTTGGAAAATAAGAAGCAGTGACTTAAACCCAGGACAATAATGAAAAAATGTTCCAAGTCAACATCTGTACATCAACCTAGAAAGCAATATATCCAATTTAAAACAGAGTGTTCTGTGGGAAAGAAACTTTAGAAAGAGCTTGCACACAATAAATTACATTTTTCAATATACTAGAATATCTTAGAGTCACGAAGAGGGCAAATGTGTTTTCTATAAACAAAAAAAGAGAGTGTAATTAGAAATACAGGGGAGACAACAAAGCTATAATAGGAATTCCAGACACAAATATAAGAAAACTAATATCTGACATGTTTTTCATTTTAGAAACCTTCATTAAACTTCAATTATGTGGTTATAATTCTAGATAAGTGATTATATCAATGAAGAAGATAGACAAGGTTTCTACTCAATTAAAGTATATATTCTAGAGGAGGAAAAAATACATAACACATAAAAAATAAGTGCAGTAAATTCAAATAGTAATAAACACTATGAATACACAACAAGAGTAATGGGACAGAAGGGATGGATGGCACCTTAATTGTCATGGTCAGGAAGGCTTCTCCAGGAAGATGGAATGATGAGAAGAAACCAGCCATGCTATGATGTAAAGAAAGAGTAATGCAGGAGGATAGAAAAGCTGAAGCAAAGCCTTTAAGGCAGTAGTCAGATTGGCATATGTTAAAAATAGAAAGAACAGAGGTTCCTGGCTGGCTCAGTTAGTAGAGCATGCGATTCTTGATCTCAGGGTCATGAGTTCAAGGCCCACGTTCAGTGTAGAGCTTACTTAAAGAAATAGAAAGAACAATCAGTAAGGCTGTAATGTAAAGAAGGGGAGAATTGTATGAGTTCAGGTCATAAAGGAAGACAGGTGCTGGTTTAGGGAGTACATTTCAGACTATGGCCAGAACTCTGTAGATTGTTCCAAGGTGAACATCAAGCACCTGAAAAGGTATTATATCTGGGAGTTATATAATCTGGTAAGTAAATTCAAAGCATCACTCTCATTCCCATAGGGACAATAGACTGTGGGGGGAAGAGAGGAAGCATAAGACTAGCTAGAAGTCAGCTACAATTGACTATGTAATCTGTACCATGATGGCAAAGAGTAAGTAGAAAATAGAAATGACATTGAGGACATATTTTTGAGGCAGAATTGTCATTTTTTCTATTAAAATTATGACCCAGTGATTTACTACAAAGCAATATGAAATTTTTCTATGCTAAATTAAGACAGATTCTCTACAAAATGTAAAATATCTCATTTAAATATTGCTTCCTTTTGGTATTTTCACATCTGCTGCCTCTTGCTCTTCCCACATAACACTCTTTTTCTAATTTTAAAGACATATTCATTCATAACTCTGTTAATTAGTGTCATGCAAGTTGCAAAAATAGAGATATACCCAGGTTATTTAAGGTCACATAAAAATACAGAAGGATAAAAAAAAATATATGCACCCAAGCTAGTCAAGCAGATTCACACAGGTTTTATAAAGACCTAGAATAACAACTACTTCTTTCCTTGTTAAAACTGCAACTTTCCTGACCCAAGTGCAGATCTGGAGATGTGGTTATCACGTCGTCCAATGAGATGTGGGTATTTGATGTTTTCTTAATTATGGCTAAGAGTGCTCATATATCTTTCTTTCCAACTCCTCTCTTTGAAATTTTGCTTCTCCTGTTGTATTCTGCTTTTCTGGTCACTGAGCTAGATTCAACTTTCTACCTCTGTGTATTTGTATATATGTATGTGTTCTTTTAAGTTTACCTTCATATTTCCTAAAGAGAGATTTCTCTTCTTGGGAGTTCTCAAATTAGACTGCTTCTCTTGGGCACCTGGTTTTAGTGATATATATGTTAGATGATCCCCTTAGCTACTGGACCAATCTCTGTATTCAGAGAAGTAGGTACATTCGACCCAAACATGGTTTCTCACCTGTGTCCACTTTCCTCAATAGAGGAGTTGAACCTGATGGACTCGTGCAACAGAGGCTTCCATCTCTGGATGCACATTGGTCAAAAACCATAAACTTTAAAAACTACACATGCCTCAGTAGCACACCTACAGAGCCTGATACACACACACACACACACACACACACACACACACACACACACACACATTTGCAGATTCCTGATGTAAAACCAGGGTTGAGAGGTACTGACTTAGAATGCAAATTTTTTTCAAGTGCATTAAAAAAGCTTGAACTGGGGACGCCTGGGTGGCTCAGTTGGTTAAGCGGCTGCCTTCGGCTCAGGTCATGATCCCAGCGTCTTGGGATCGAGTCCCACATCGGGCTCCTTGCTCAGCAGGGAGCCTGCTTCTCTCTCTATCTCTGCCTGCCACTCTGTCTGCCTGTGCTTGCTCTCAAGCTCTCTCTCTCTGACAAATAAATAAATAAAATCTTTTTTTTTTTTAAAAAGCTTGAACTATTTTACCCTGCAAGAAATACCAATCACTTGACCCATTTGGCTTATGAAGTATTTATGATCTTTGGGAATGGATCCATCTTTATTTACACAGCTCTTCATAGAATTTGTCCACATATGCTTTTTGTTCTATTTTAAGAAATGGTTGATTTCTAATAAAATGTAATACAAGATAAATCTATGCCCCCAAATAAAACTTATTTCAGTAAAATCATATTATAACATAATTACCTATGACACTTTACCCCAACATCTTGGTTGTACACACACACACACACACACACACACACATGACATAACACAACTAAACATTTTTCTTACTTATTATAAGTATATAATGTTATTTATATCTTGTTTAAAAGGGCTGTGAAAACTTACACTTACTAGTTTTCCTTGTGATTGAAGATAGCTATGAATAACATTGAAAGATGAATAGATACACACTCCATCATAAGCAAAAAAAAGTGATGTATTTGCTACCCATAAATAAAAACACTTATTTCAATATATATCTGTATACTCATAATTAAATATTTCCATTTCAGGCAGTATAAAGTTATTAAGTGAAATCTGTTTATTTATTTATAAGATGACCACATACTTTTTTTAGCCATACCAGGATAATTTTTAAGTGAAAAAGCTCAATATTAATAATTATTCTGTGACTCAACTGGCTGTGTTATAGAGATTTTTCCATTAGTCAGATTTCAGAATCCTTATGGATAGGATTTCATTATAAAAATATAAGTGACTTATTTTAAAATTTTCAAAACAATCTAGGACTTTAGGAATTCTGTATATTCTGGAGATTCTTGTGACTAGTTAAATGACCTTTCTAATCCAATTTTCCAAAGCTTTCAAAAATCAAGGGTCCTGCTTCATTCAGACAGTCACAGATTAGCTTCTTATCTGCTATGAAGGTCCAATCTTCCCACTGAGAAAAACTAGAAAAGATAGACAATTTTTTTTTACAAATAAAGTAAAAATGTCTTTCTGAAGGTATCAAATATAATTTTCAGGGACATGATCCCAGAGACAGGAAACCTGGAGAGATGGGCCCTGTGTGTTTTTGGGTTTTTTGTTTCACAAATTATCACAATGGCTGCTGAAGAGGGTGAGAAATTAAGCACTTTCAGGCCTCTTGGGTCTAGAGACACAAAAACTGCAGTTCCAGGGCTGCTATAAACAAAAATAGATCACTCACAAATATATTGGGCTTTTAGTGGGACCCCAGAAGTTCTTCTCCCTACCTGCAAGGAAATAGAATAAACCTCATAAATCCCTAATTATTATCTTGATCCTTGATTGGATTTGTCCCTAGTTTAGGTGCTTGTCATAAGAAAAGCAAGGAAAGTTAAAATCCTCAATGAATAAATATAGCAGTCTATGATTCAAATTATGTTGACACATTTTATATACAATCTAGAATTCAATATTTTAGGGAGACAAGTTTTGATAGAGATCAAGAGGAAAAAAAAGTGGAGAAAGACTACAGGAGCCATACATAATGATTCATTAGACTCAGGAGCCCCTGGGTGGTGCAGTCAGTTAAGGGTCCAATTCTTAAATTCTGCTGAGGTCATGATCCCAGGGTTGTGAAATTGAGCCCTTTGTCATGCTCTGTGGTCAGTACGGAGTTGCTTGAGATTCTCTCTCTCCCCTTCTCTCTGCCCCTTCCCATCACATTATCTCTCTCTCCCTCTCTAAAATGGGTAAATAAATCTTTTTTTAAAAATGACTCATTAAACTCTGACATTAAAATAATTACAGTAAATAGATACAAGAAATTTAAAAAAATATTTTGGTAAGAGATTTGAAAACAATTATAATGGACAGAGAGTTGACTTTGCAGAACATCAGCAAAATGGTGAACCAGGAAGCTCCAAGTTCTTGTTGCACCACAGAAACAACAAGAAGTTGGCTGAATTAACTGCACAGAAGCTCCAGGAAACAATCAAAGGCTTACAGCAATAAAGCAAATGGCAAATTAAGGAAAAGCAACCTTCAGAAAGGTATGGATATGCAGTCCATTTTCTTGCCCTTGCTGCACACTCTTGTTAGTGTGCCAAGGTCTTGGTCTGGAGGAAGTGGCAACCAAGATCTCAGTTTTCTCTCTCAAACCTGAGAGAGCAAAGCAAACCTCGTTTGTGGTATTTTTCCCTGTCTGGGCTGCCTGAAGGACAAAGGACAAAAAAGGAGAGGCTGACATAAATGAGGATTTGTTGACAGTCTATTTAATGAACAAATTCTTGTATCTTCTTTCCCCTTCTGCAAGCTATTCCCCAAATGTTGCAAGAAGGATGTTTTATTTGCTGAAATAGATAAGATGGAGATTTTCTGGGCTGGGAGATGAACAGACCAAATTGAGAGTGGGTGTAGTGTACTTAAAACAGAGAAATTTTTTAAAAAAACATGTGCATAATGGTTGCTGAGGTTTTCAGCCCTGTTTTTTCACTTTTTTACAAGAATATTGGCAACTAACCAAAATGGAGATTCAGGGTCTTAGAGAACATGGCTCAAATGGAATGACTTCACGATTGAGGTGTTGAGATTTCCTAATTAAATCTAAGAGGATATTTTTCTTGAGTGATCAACATGCTCAGAACTATTAACCACAATGTTTAGCTCCATAAATCTAAAACACATGTAGCCAGCCAAGGATTAGTGGATTTCTAGAGAAATATGAAGATCAAAAAATGAAATAGAAAAAGAAAATAAAGGCAGCCTTGTGAAAACAGAACCTCTTCAGAAAGAACACTTGGGAAAAAAGAAATTAATTTTTTTAAAAATTAAAAATTTAAACTTATCATTAATATCACCAAAGGGAAGAGAGAATTAATTGCAACCACAAACTTAGAACAGGATAATACAAAGGGGGAAAAAAGCTCTTGAAAATATCATTTTTAATATGATGGCATAATAACAAAATAGCAGGGTTGGCAGGTAAATGTTAAGAAATCTCACAGAAAGTAGACCAAAATGAAAACTGAAAAAAAAAAAGAAGAGAAATGATAAAAAAAAATTAGAGAGATCATCCAAGAGATCCGATGCTTGAAAAATAAGATTTCATAAAAGAGAGAATAAGAAAATATGGAAGAAGGGAAATTATCAAGGAGATAATTTTTTAAAAATCTCCAGAACTTGAAGGCCAAGATATTGAAAATCTAAAGTGTTATCCTAGCCTAATTATTTAAAATAGATTCAGATCAAACACATCATGATGAAGTTTTAGAAGTCCTTAAAAGGGGGAGCCTGAGTGGTTCAGTGGGTTAAATGTCCAACTCTTGGTTTCAGCTCAGGTCATGATCTCATGGGTGGTGAGATCAAGTCTAGCGTCAGGCTCTGTGCTCAGCAGAGAGTCTGCTTGAAGACTCTCTCTTTGCCCTTCCATCCCCCTAAAATAAATGAATAAAAATCTTTTTTTCCTACATTTTTAATTAACATATAATGTATTACTTCCTTCAGTGGTACAGGTCTATGATTTATCAGTCTTACACTCATCATAGCACATACCGTTCCCAATGTCCATCACCCTGCCACCCCATCCCTTCCACCCACCCTCCCCTCCAGCAACCCTCAGTTTGAGTACTGAGATTCAGAGTCTCTTATGGTTTGTCTCCCTCTCTGGTTTCATCTTGTTTCATAATAAAAAAATTTTTTTAAAAGTCCTTTAAAGTACAGAGCTAAAAACAAACAAACCACAAAAAATAAAAAGCAAGAAATAAAACTAATCAAGAACCATCAAGGGTGTACCAAGGGTGAGAAGAAACAGCAATGAAAACGATCCACCCTGGAAGGAAGGAAATTATTTTAACCAATGTTGCTTAGAATTGTCTTTCTATAGTGACTATTTTTTTTAAAGGCTAACTTGTAGGTTTTTTATTTCTGTTTTTAAATACTCTATAATCAATGCACCCCTTATTACTTGAACCTGAGGTCAGCCATTCTCCTGTCTCCAGTCTCCATCTTTTTATACCACTGAGAATCAGAATGGCTTTTGACTGAGCATCAATACTAGAAATAGAAGGCAGTGGAACAATACCTTCATTTAAGAAACAAAAAATACATATTGACCCTCAATATGTACCAAACATCACTGTATGAGTTTGGAACACATTTGTGATAAACATCTGAAGAATCCTATGCTCATAGAGCTAATATTCTAATAGTCAGAAGACACACAACAGCCTTAATAAAACAATGTTTATATTATATCTCAGAAGGGATGAATGTTATAACAAGAACAACAAAAGAGTTATAGAGTGTCATTCAGGGGTACTTGCCATGATTGGGAGATAGACTGAGAGCAACAGGAAGTCAGATGGCAATGGTCAACTACACTGTGAAAGTGACATTTTAACAAGGGTTTGAAGGAGATGCAGTGAAAGCATGTGAGGTACAGAAAGCATCCAGTGCCAAGACTAAAGTGGGGGCTTGTGGAGTGCCAGTGTGTAACAATGGGAGGGGTAGTACAAAGTTCCTATTGAGCCTCCTAAGGGCTCAGGGTTTTAGATAAATGAAATGGTAACAATTTTGAGTGAAAGAGTAACATGATTTGACTTTCATTATTAATTCTACACTGTGTTTAGAATATAATACAACTCAAAGGACAGCAAGAATCAAGAAGACCAATTAGAAGACTTCTAGTAATCTAGGCTAGAGATGATTGTGTCTCAGAGCAGGTAGTGGCAATGAGGTGTTGATGAATATTCACATTTTGTGTCTGTCTTTAAGGATGGCTGTGAGATTCCTGGTTATATTTGATATGGATTATACAAGGAAAAGTGTCAAGATTGAAACCAAAGCTTTTAGCCGAATCCACAGAAAAGTCAGAGTTGTCACTAACTGAGTTGGAAAAGTGTAACTAGAGAATAAAAGAAGATGGACCTCAACATTAAGAGGTTGAACAAAAGGTTAAAAATCACAAAGGAGATTGAAGCTACTGTATTTGATGGAATGTAGAAAATCAAGAGCATGTGGTGTCTTTGAAAACATACCATCATGGAAGAAGGAGTGATGCATCAAGTTAAGATGAGAAAGACGAGACCTGAGGATTGACAAGTGGATTTAGCAACACAGAGATTATAATTTATATCAAAAAAAGGAACTTTAAGGTGTGGGTAAAGGATAAAGCCTAATTGGAAAGGGGATCATATAATGATGTGAGGAGAGAATTAGAAGACAGTGTACATAGGGAATCTTTCTAGTTTAGCTCTAAATGAGAGCAACAAGAATAGAACTCAAAACAGCAATGGGATCAAGAGAAAATTTCTCTTTTTTTCAAAATAAGAGAAATAACATGTTTCTATGATGACAAGACTAAATTATTGAGAGGGAATTTGATTATGTAGAGGATGGGGGAAGTTCTTTAAAGATATTCTTGATTAGGGTGGAGAAAATTGGATTATGCACAAGTGAAGGGAAAGTCTTTAGACCAGAGCACAAATGGCTTATCAGTCTATATGTGGGACAAGGCAGGAAGGCCCCATAGTTGGGTCAGTAAGTGAGTAGGCATAGTTTTGAGAAATTGGCATTTCTGCTGATTGTTTCAGTTTTCTCAGAGGAGCTGTCAGTAGGCCATCAGCTGGAGAGAGAAGGGAGGTAAAAGAAGGGGTGTGAAATAAGCATTCAGGAGAGTGGGAGAATAAATGGATTTTGGAACTACAGTGTGATTCTCTGGTCATTTGAGGTTCATGGCCATTAATTTTAAGTGAGACTAGTCAGTTTGATTTTGTGTCTTCTCCCAGGCGTGTTTAACTGTGTAAGTTCATCCAAAATTAATAAGAGAAATTATTTCCAACCTAGAGTTCTATAAATTTCTAAACATACATTATGAAACAGGATGAGATTTAAGAAAAATAATTTCAGGGACGCCTGGGTGGCTCAGTTGGTTAAGCGGCTGCCTTCGGCTCAGGTCATGATCCCAGCGTTCTGGGATCGAGTCCCACATCGGGCTCCTTGCTCGGCAGGGAGCCTGCTTTTCCCTCTGCCTCTGCCTGCCACTCTGCCTGTGCTCGCTCTCGCTCTCTCTCTCTCTCTGACAAATAAATAAAGAAAAAAAATTAAAGAAAAAAGAAAAATAATTTCAAACATACAAAGTCTCAAAAAATTACTTCCCAGGAGTTACAGAAGGATGTGCTCCACCAAGATGAAGACAAAAACTAAGAAAAAGGTAGACATGGGATAACAGGAAACAGGAAATCAAACATAGGATAGAAGTAGAGGGAATCCTTGAATATATGTGAAGGGAAAGTCCAGTATGACAGCTGAGCTTCAAATATACAGGGCAACCAGATCAGGTTAGAAGAGGCACCTATGCAAGAAGATGAAATGGATAGCATATGTGAGACAACTAAATGTTCTCAGAGGACATTCAGAAAATCAGTAAAGAGTTTACCACTGATGAGTACATAAAAATCATGACAATGATTAGCTCCCAGTAAAATAAAAAGATGTTCTAAAGGGAAAACCAATTACAGTTTTGTGTACTGGTTCACCTGTGAATCGTGTTTACACCACCATAATAATGCAAATACTGAATAGTATCTTATGAAAGTTCCTACATGGTAATATTGGCAAGGGGGTAGGAAGGGCGTCCATGTGTGGTGGAGATAGCAAAGGGAAACTAAAAACATCTAAATTCTTAGGTAAAGGGAGAGATCAGCTAATAACAATTAAGGCTAGAAAAAAAATCAAGATGCTACAATATAAACATTTTGTTGAGAAACTAAGATCAACACCAAAGCAATTAATAAACAGATATGAGAATCACAGCCCTGTACCCTTGAAACAAATAATACATTATATGTTAAAAATTTTAAAAAAATAGATAAAATTGGGTTGTCTCTGGAGTGGGAGCAGGGAAAGAGGCAGAAAACTTTGGCCTCAATAAGTGAAGCATTTCGCTCTTTACGTTCATGCATAACTCAGTTAAAGAAAAAAAATAGGAATAGTATGCACAGAAGTATAGCATGCTTGAAAGAAATGGCAAGTAGCTATGTACTACTCCCATTGTAGCTAGATGGTAGAATGTAGTGATAGTTAAAAAAAGAAAAGAGAAAAAGAAAAAAGAGGAAAAAAGAGAAAAGTAGGTTTTCAGAAAGGTCAAGCTAAAGAATTTTGCCTTTGGAGTCATTGAAATTAATGAGGCAAGAAAATTATAGAATCAGATTTGTACGAAAATGATACTAACATTAGTGTAGATGGTGTCTTGGAGGGTGTAAAACTAGAGGTATGGGAATGAGCCAGAATATGGCAAGTTTTCAGTAGAAAGACAATGGGTCTTTCAGACTGTTTGTATCTGTTCCACTCCCATCTGTTTTACATTTTCCTATTTCTCTTTTCTTCTCTTTCTGCCCTGTTTTTCTTCTCTGGGGTCAATAATAGCAATGAAGTATGGGTGTTTGTGTGTGTGTGTGTGTGTGTGTGTGCATGTGCATGCTTCTATCTTCATATGCATTACATGTATCTTTCTCTGAAAATGAAAACATGGCTATGGTATCTACTTATTTGAAGGTTATATTTGCAGAAAATTCCATAGTTTTATAGAGAAAAATAATTAAATTTTCTTTTGCACTTTTTTGTGGCTATTTATATTTCTCTCTGGGTCAGTCTTTGATATAAAATATATTGTCTAAAAACATTCTTTAGGGCCTATAATGAGGTTTTAGGGAAAAATGGAAAGATCTAACAGTATTGCTTTAAAGCATCCCTGATACTGTAAGCCAATCCTAATATACTTTAATGAGGCCTAAAATGAGGGTTAGTACCCAGTCTTATGCTCCAGCATAACATCCAAACTAAAGGACCCAGGCATCTCAGTCTGATCAGCCATGGGTAGGAGCCCTTGATGCTATTTATCTTTCCTTGTGTGATGTTTCAGTCCTTCCCTTAGAAATTCTTTCATTAACTGTTCATTTTAGCTCTCTCTATTTCTGACATGATCATTTTTCTTCCCTGTGTTGCTGCTTCTCTATTTCCTAGTTTTTCTCTCTCATTTCATTTTTTTTCTTTCTAGAATGCATGTGAGTTTCCTGTTTCTATAGCTCACTAATATTTCTGTTGTGAATCACATCTTCTGCCCTGTATGGATAAGGGTCCATGCAACTATTGAGTAAGCCTCCATTTATCTTGTTTTTGTTTTTCTGCATTTCTTTCAATTTCAGAGAAAAAAAAGCTGCCTTTTCTGTCTTCTTCTTTTAGTAATCAGTGAAGCAAAGCAGACAGGTGAACTGAACAGTAATGAGAGGCTAAAAAAAATACTGTGATTCTATTTCCAGAAATTATTTGCTTTTTGGATTAAGCTGAAGTATTTTTCATCCAGCCAATACTTCAGAGGCTTCTATTATGTGAAAAATCAAGCAGTCTTATGTGGACTACATCTTAAAACAGTGATAAATATAAATCATGAACCAGCCAATGTAACTGCTGGGCCCCCCTCTGACACATAGAGAGGCTGTCCACTGAGGATGTAAAGGCAGCCACAGTGGAGGTGGAACATGATATACCAAGTGCTACTGTAAGCAGAGGGTCAAGACATGAAGCATTCAAAGCAAGGATTCTACATGAGGCAAAGTACTTCCTCTAAAGGAAGTTACAGTAGATCATTTATGGTAAAATGTATCCAGTGGAGAACAGTGGTTAAGAGCTAGGGTTCAAGCACCAAGCTTACCTGGGCTTAGTCTTGGCTCTATCATTTCATACCTGGGTAGAGGTGGTTAAGTTACTTCCTGAGATAGCACTTCTGGAGCACTCACTCCCCAGCCTGGCACATAGATAACATTCAATAAATGTGACCTACTATATCCAATTAAGAGATAATATGCCTATTGAAGTCTCCAAGGGAACATAGGGAAATGTATGTTAAGTGCCTGTTGGCCATTGTTTTAAGACTAAACTCAGTCTCAGAATCAATCAAGTGAAAAGATATCTAGTAAGAATTAGGAAACCAACTATAAGAAAATGGACTATCCAAAAAGCTGGAAAACAAGACACAGAAATTATTGTGGCATTCACAGTTACTGTCTCTGCTTTTTCTTTCCAGGTGAGATTACATTTCTGTTTACTTGTCTCAGGACACTAGAAAGACCAATGTTTGTAAATATGTATTTGAACTAAATATCATGGAATGTTTGTGTTCTTTTGAGATACTTTATGTAAGTCTCAAGTATAACAGGAACAAGGAAGAAGTGCTTTTCCAAAACTAAGACTCTTGGGTCACTGTTATGGATGCTTTGTACCCTTTCAATCTTTTTTGGAATCAAGGGACAAGGGAAAGTCTTTCTAAGATATTGTAGATCTGCTTCTGTTTTTAACTAAACCACTGAAAGGCCTTTGATATTTGTCAGATGTGAGATTAAGTGAAGACATTTTCAGATACTGGGTGGGGGGTGATGAGTCTGAGCACAGGGAAAACGAAGAAGAGAACAGTGAGGTAAATATGTTCAAGTGGAGACTCAAAAAGCCAGAGAAGGAAAACATTGAGTAGTTGTTTCCAAAGTAAAAGCTATACCAAAGGGCTTCATCCTTCTTTCTGCACCTCTGAAAGGTTGACCCAGTGGATAGCTGAAGGCAGGTCAACCCAAATTCCTATGTCCTGGCTTTTCCTACCCTGGTTAGCTAAGACAAAGAGGACACTTGAGGATCTTGAAAGAGAGCTGGAAATGCAAGGGAATTAAGGGAAGCTCTGAGGACTCTCTCAAGACTCTCTTAGACTGTCAGTAGGCAATATTCCAGGCAAAAATTGGATGGCTGTAGAAAGGTAGGTGCAGAGTACTAACTGAATTTGCTGGATAAAGGCTAAGTTAGAGAAAGGGGGAGGGGGAGGGGACCACAAAACAAGGAAAGTTAAATATATGTCAAGGTTTTGAAGTCACATGGGTAGTTTTAATTTAAGGAAAAATCTGTTTCTATTTATCTTTCCTACAAGAGTGGCCCAGGAGACTTTCCAATAAAAAAAATTTTAACTGTAAATTACACTCTACAATAAAGGAGGAACTAAGCTTTCCCCTAAAAGAAAAGTTTGGCCTTGTTATATAGTGGTTTGTACAAAATACAGATGGTTGCCAGAAATTTCACAGTTTCCTTAAATATTTTCATTGATAATGGTGTATTCATATCTCTTAAACTTCTGCTTGAAACAAATTAATAGGAATTTGGCCAAAAGTATTTGGCTCAGTGGATGAACATAGAGAACTTTATCATTTCAAGAATGATCCCAAAGTCTTAAATAACTATTATGTTTTGAACTGAATTTTATTTAGGAGAAGAGAAACACTTATTGGATTGAAGTCAGTGACATAAAGTGAATGGCTGATGACAAGGCTACATATCAGAGGAAGTCCTTTTCCCTTTCACTTTTGGGTCATTTTAGAGTTTTACAGAGAGGAAATAGACTCTATTAGAAGAGTATGACTATTAGGTTAATCAGTAAGAATATGTGAAATCAGCAAATTTAGTAAAATGTTAGTATTAATGAAAGGGGGGCTGAGAAGGAAGAGACCGCCCATCATTTTTAACAACTTCACAGGAAATAAGCAGCACAAAGCATATGGGAGAAGAGCAGAGTTGAAAGCCAGCTTTACACTCAGAACTAGAGCCGTGAGTGACCAACAGCTAGAGACATGTCTGCACAACCTGCACTAGGAAGAGCCACAGTGCCTGGGACAAACCTTGCTAATCTGAAAGAGGCAACAAGAGAGAGAGGTGGATGAGAATCAAACAAGTCCTTGTCAAGAATAAGGTTCTCCCCAGTCTTCTGGAAATTAAAGAGGATCTAGAGAGTCAGGAAAGAGATTTTAGGTTGAGATTAGGGATTTGTAAGAAAGTTCAATCCCTGATAAAAGATATCTGCTAAATTCTTCCCCAAGATAGTGGAAGGGAGGGCCTAGACCGCCCGGACTTTTCACCTAAGGAGGATGGAGGCCTTTGTAGACAGCACAAGACAGGGTCTGTGGCAATTCTAGAGCACTTGAAGCAGTTTAGATATTTTGCAAAGTACTGGAAGTCTCCACTGGAGACATCCACAGATAGTTAAGAATAATTAATAAGAAATAGATAGGAACGCTCGGTTGGCTCAGTCAGTTGAGCATCTGCCTTCGGCTCAGGCCATGATCTCATGGTCCTGGGAAAGAGCCTTGCCCTGGGCTCACGGCTCAGCACCGGAATCTGCTTCTTCCTCTGCCCCTCCCCCTTGCTTGCGCGCGCTTGCGCGCGATCTCTCTCTCTCTCTCTCTCTCTCTCTCTCTGTCAAATAAAATCTTAAAAAGAGAGAGAGAAAGAGAAAAGATAGATGACCCAAAAGGCAAATTGGCAAAAGATGCCAAAAGGCATTTCACAAAGTAGGAAGTGTGAGTGGCAAAAAAAAGTTTATATGAAAAGCTACTCAAGCTCACTGGTGATCAGGGAAATGAAAATCAAGCCACAGTGAAACAGTGCTTATTATTATTTTTTTAAAATATTTTATCTATTTATTTGACAGAGATCACAAGTAGGCAAAGAGGCAGGCAGAGAAAGAGGGGGGAAGCAGGCTCCCCATTGAGCAGAGAGCCCGATGTGGGGCTTGATCCCAGGACCCTGAGATCATGACCCGAGCGGAAGGCAGAGGCTTTAACTCACTGAGCCATCCAGGCGCCCCTGAAACAGTGTTTAAATAAAACTTGAAGTCTGATTATGCTTGGTATCAACAATGATGTGAAGTAGTTTTCTATATCACCAATAGGACTATAAACTGGTATAACCACTTCAGAAAGCAACTTGAGATTTTTCCAGGAAACTTGAAAATAAATGTAAGCTATAAGAATATAATCTCGAGGGACTTCTGTATTTTTTTGTATTTTGCATCAGGAGTCAAATATTAGCATGTTTCTTGTAGCAGTGTGTGTAATAGCAAAACATAAAACTGCTTTAATGTTCATTAGTAGAACATGTAAATTGCAACATATTCAAAAATATATGTAAACATTACAACAGACATTAATATAATCATACATAACAGATGGAAATTTTAGCTGGTCCATTTTCATTTTGGTGAAAATACTGTCTACCTTATGGGAAATAGCAGATCTCAAGTAGCTCACTTCTTAACTTGAAATCAATAAATACATAAGTGTAAAAATGCCTGTGAAGAGTGTTGCAATCCAAATGTGCAGATGTGAGATATCTGTTGTCTGTGTGTACATGTGTGTCTAAGCAATTAAATAGCTCTGCAGAAGCGGTTTCACATAAAATTTTTGGTTAAGATGTTTAAAATGTCTGATAATTTTTGTTATTATTTTGTTTATTTTGGTATTGCAGTTGGGTTGGGGAAGTTAAGCCAAACAATATTGAAATAATGACTATATTTATCTAAATGTCTCTTTAAAAAGCAGAAATCAACATTATACAAACTTATGATAAGAGATAATAATAGTAAATACATAAAATAGAGTACTCAGAGCAAAATTTAAATAGAAGTAGAAAAGATTTTGTTTGCATTATACCCCTTCTTCTTCTTCTTCTTCTTCTTCTTCTTCTTCTTCTTCTTCTTCAATAATTACACATAATTTTATGTGGATCCTGTATCTGTATATTCTGATTGATTGCTTGTGATGTAGCCCTAGAAAGAAACCCATTCTTATTTACTTTTCTTTTTTCAGAGATTTGGTGCCCAAGTAAGATTAATGTTGGGTGATTTTGGCCTGCATCCTTTTAGGTCAATTTCAAGATGCTCAAGTCAGGTGTGTAAAAGAAAATTGAAAGTTCTAAATTTTTTATGTGGGGGGAAGACTGTATTCTGAATGCACATAGTTTGGTATGATAATATATAATAGTTTATCAAACTGTAGCTATCAAATGATAATTATAAACTATAATTAAAGCTGCTATAAAAAGACACGGTAGAATTTTAGATAAGGATGCTCTTATACTAGAGAAAGGTAATACTAACCTTGATAAAGAGCACATTAAGATAATTAAGATTTTTGTAGAATAGGAAATTCTTACTATTTCTCTGACTTAAATTTTTCTCTTTTCTGTTGTAACCCTGATCTATTCTCAGTTTTCCTAAGAAACATTATAATCTGCAACACTATTATACGGAGTCTGGTCTTTAAAATTAGTATCTGCTAAAGAGAAACAAAGCATGTTAGAAAGCCGCTGAGTTCAAGTTTAGGGCAGGAATACTCAAGATCAAGATAATCTTAGAATGCTTTGCTGTTATTGTAAAGCAAGGTTAATTTTTAAAGATGTATGAAAATGGCTGTAAGAACTGGCTTGCTGTGGCTGGTATTGGTCCAACTATGACAAGTGGAACATCAAAACAAACAAACACAGATCACTGCCAATTAACAAAAATGAATCAGTCAAAGAACTTAAGTTCATGATGTTGTCCAAAAGAATAAGCTAATATGAAATGTGTTATAAACTGATGAAGACACAAACCTCTTACTCTTTGCTGTCACAGAATTCATATTAAGAACATGGAAGTCGTGATATTTGAAAACCTTCAGTCAAATGGAAGATATATTCCCCCTCAATGATGATTTAAGTTTAACTGTAGCAAAAACCAAGTTTTCTTGAGCACATGAACCCCTTTCTTGCAGAGACAGTTGTATTAATAGTTATGGGTCAGAGACTCTGGAGCTCAGGAAATTTCTGCCTCACTCCATCCATTCATACTCTAGGCCACTGTATTCACAGTAAGACATTGTATCATTGATTACTTAAAATATGAACTTAAACTAAATGTGTGTGTGTGTGTGTGTGTGTGTGTGTGTTGTTTCTTCCAACTAGCTCACAACTCATCTAAAACTTTGCAGAACATACCTTCTAAAGAGAACAAGATCCTACTTCAGCTGTTCATGCTACATTGCCCCCATCTTCAGATAAAACCAGGTTAGAGTTGGGTCTAGGAAACATGGACCGAAATCCCCCATGCCTTCTTATCCACTCCTCCTTTTCACTCAAGACTGGGCACCACTTCTCTCTTCCTCCTCATCAGGTAGCTTAAGAGAGAGCAGTATCAGAAAGCAAATACTTCATGAGTCTGGGGAAAGAAAAGTTTTAAAAATTCTGAACTCAGAATGTGGCTCTCTGGCTTCTCGCTCAGCTTAGACAACATGAAATAAATTAATTAACCTCTCTTGCTTCTAAGGATCCTTCTGGCAGGCACAAGTCCATATGATCTTGACCCAATATCCTTAGAATTGTTCAACCCGCATTTATTCATTCATAAACTTGAGTGCAGGGAGAATAGGAAAATGAATACATTTTTTCATAGATTTTATTTTTAAGCAATCTCTACACCCAATGTGGGCTCAAACTCACAACCCCAAGATCAAAAGTCACATGCTCCACTGACTGAGCCAGCCAGGCACCAGAGCTAATGAATATGTTTTAAATGAATTTGTATTCAATATGGAAATAGAGTCACAGTTAAGTCCCAGTCTGCCAAAGGCATACATTCATGGTTTTCACACTGCGTGAACTGTGAGTAATGATTTCCTTTTGGGGAAAACTCATTAAGATTCAAAATATTAAGTTGATTTTCTATTTTAATATGCATATATGCAATAACAGAATTACAGTTTTAATTGTGTTCAACACACACAAAAAATATTCCCTGGAGTGCCATCCAGTAGAATTCAAAGAGCCTTTACCTTTACTAGAGAAACTAAACTCTTTGGAGTCTGTGCTGAGAAAATTTGGACTCGTGAACAGCCTCCTCCTGAAACAGCTAGAAATAAACTACTACTTAAAAGATTTGCCTCTGTGTCCAGAGGATTGATGCTTAATTCCATGCACAGACCCAAAAGTTGTAAATTTATTCATGTTATTTTGGGGAAAATGCTTCAAAAACACTTCCTTTTTAAGAAGATGCTTCAGAAATATACAAAACAGGGTATGCAGAGAAATTTCAACTCTTTTACATAAAGAGTGTACTTATGTGAGCATGGTAGGTGGATTAATGACCCCATATACACATAGAAGTCCACACCCTAATCCCCAGAACCTGTTTACATGTTCCCGCATATGCTCCCAAGGACTTTGCAGATGTGTCTCTGTTAAAGAACTTGAGATGACAAGATTATCCTGTATTATCTGGGTGGTCCCACTGTAATCATAATTATAAGGGGGAGGCAGGAGAGTCAGAGAAGATGTGAAGACAGAAGAGATGAGAGAGAGAGAGAGAGAAGAAGGAGACTGGCTGTTGGCTTTGAAGATGGAGGAGGAACCAAAAACTAAGAAAATGCAAGATAATAAATTCTCCCCTGGAACCTCTAGATGGAAACACGCTTTTGCTGACACCTTGATTTTAAGACTTCTGACCTGCAAGATATGTATATGTAAGATAATAAGTTTGTGTTGTTTTAAGGCATGAACTTCTTTGAAATTTGTTACAGCAGGAGTAGAAAACTAGTAACGAGTCAAAAGAAAGCGTCCAAGGAAGATATCATAAATTTCTAAGTGTGAACAGTGAAACTGCACTATTGTTCAAGCTTGAGAATCCAAGGGCAAACTTTCTGTTGGCCACCCCTGGGCCTGACATAGGAAAAGACCCTCCACGCATAATTGTGATATGCGAACTAATTAACAAAATTAGGAAAGAAATAATAGAAATAGAAGTAAATTATAACCATGCACATGGAGCTTAAATAAGGAATACATAAATTCTTGTTTTGCAAAAAATTCAGATTCTGTGATGAAAATGATGATCAGTATATCACCAACTCAAAAAACCTGGTGTCCTCTAAATGTGATGACCTTGTTCAGCATCTCTTATGAGTAAATGCGGGATTGTTTGAAGGCACAGAGAGAAGAAAAAGCAATGTGTTTTTTGTTATTTGTTCCATTTTCCCTTCCCTCAGCTTTGCATAAACCAAACATATTCCACTTAGGAGTTACACAAATAGTTGAAGGTGGCATGAAGGTTGTAGCAAGCATATTTTTTCAGGAGAAGTGTATTTTTGCATTTGAAATTAGCCATAGCTTAGCAACGCCAGCTTCCAAAACATTTATCCGGAGCTGCATATGCTGGTGTGCTCGATGTACTGAAACAGCACCGAGCAGGGGCACCCAACAGGGTGGGAAAGGAGAATCTCAAAACACGCTTATTTCGCTGTTATTATTGCTGCTTAAAATTGTTGCTTTCAGGCGAGGGCATCACGCCTTTACCATTAGTTCAATATTGTGGAAAGAAAGCATATGTTCTTCGTGTTTAACTTTGAGATGGTGCCTGTTATTGTTGGAATCATTATTATTATATTATAAAATATTATACTTATTATGATATACATTATAATATTATTATTACTAAAGAGTGGCTTTCAAATTGAAAAATAAAGAGCTCCAGTGTCATCTTCTGACTCCAGTGCAGTTCAGCCTCTCAAGTCCTCAAAAGGGACCCACACTTTCTTTCTCCGTCTCAAACTGGGTCATGGGTTTTCAAACCCATCTAGGGCAGAGCATGACTTCCGCTCCATCTTCCTTCCTCTGGCAAACCAAGAGCAGGATTTAATCTATTTTTTACTCCATAGCATATTCCTTAGTGCTGACTTCCAGACCCCTCCCTCTTCTCCTCCCTGGAGATGACTAGGTTCATTAAAGATCACCTGCAATACGGCTGATAAAGTATGTGGTTTAATTGCCAAACAGTTTAAGATGAACAATGACAGCCCCTAAATATCAGCCATGGCACAAATTCCATCTATTAAAAGGTCAGAGCATGGTGCCATTGTCTCCCTGCCCGGGGCGGGGGCGGGGAGTTCATTACTCTGGAGGACATCAGGACATCCCTAATACTTTCCTGGATGTATCTTCACACCTTCTTCCTCCCTCCTTCCTGCTGTTCTTGGGAAACGTCTTGAATGCAAAGTAGAAAATTTGAGAATAAAGGACAAGGGCTTTGGATCAAAACATATCTGGGCTCAAATCTCAGCCCTCCTATTTCTGGTTGTGACCCCCTGGGTTTGGTAGACACTTGCTCTGAGGTTCACGCATCTGTTCAATAAAGTAACGCAGCATAGTTTGCAGGATTGTTGTAGAATGATTGAAAGAGAAAAACCCCTTGGCTTTCTTCACACTGCAGAAAGGCTAGCTGTGGCTAAAACCCACAAATATCTCTGTGTTAGGTGAGGCTACATCATCCTTTCTGCCTCCACCTTTATTCTCTACTATTTTCTTAAACTCCTAAGTGGTCAGTGACTGAGATCATAACCTTTTCTTAAGATACAAAGGCAGTTACTACCTAAATCTAGTTCATCAAGTGCTCCCTGTTCTGGAAGGAGTGAGAAGCTTCCCTTATTAGAGAAAGGAAATAAGACAGTTTCTCACGTAGAGAAAGTAACCGGCTAATTCTCAATGGCCAGGTAAAGGGGATCAAATTACCTGCCAGCCTGGCAATGTGTAGGCTCCAAATTCTGCCTCAGCCTCCTGACCCACCATGTGTTGAAGCCTTTCCTTCAACAACAAATGTTGTGCAGCATTTCCCTCGTAGCCATGAACCCCACGTCAAAACCTTCAGGTCTAGTTGCTTTGTTTGGCCTGCTGGGCATCTCAAGATGTGGCTGCCCTCTGGTGGTAGCTGTCTTCCCCACACCCAAATGTAATGATTTTGTTTGTTTTGTTTGTTTTCCATTTGACTTCTGTCCCACTGCCCAAGAGCCCAGATGACCAACTCACTTACTGTTTCCTAGGCTGCAGCTCCCTCTGCAAACTCCTACTGAGAGGGAGCCATTGACTTCGAGCTGCATTCTTCTGCTGAGATGTTTGTCTCCAAGGAGCCCTGCCAACAGCTGAAGACATTTACCGTATCTTCCTTGCATTTTCTTTTCCAGACTAAGGGTACATCTCAGAAAAGGTAGGTCTAGATTCCTCATCATCTAGCTGCCCTTGGGGAATCTTCCGGTGTTCTTCTAAAAAGGTGACAGGTAGAACTGACAATTTAATCCAACTGTAATCTAGGTAATGCAAAGCAGCCCCGGGACGCTGCTTCCCAGGTATCCAGACTTGTAACTCACACAAAGGGACAGCTGAGGAGTCTCTTCTGCTCTCCAGATCTGTTGCTCCAGCCTCTCACCCGAGCGTCATACTGCTCACCAAACATCTGTCACCTGGGTGGTCTGTAGACTCCATAATATGAAATCAAACGATTTCCCCACAAACTTATTATCCTTCTGTATTCAGTGCTTTGGATGAAGGTCTGTTGTGTCAGCTCTGTAACTGTTTCCTCTGGCTCCATCATTTACTGCCCTAATCATATCTGATATGCACACCTGGTAGTGATAACCCTCTGCGTAAAGTAAGTTTTTACTGTCTACAGAATAAAATCCAAGCTCTTTGGCAGGGCACTCTGGGCCCTGAGTAATCTAGAGGACCCAATCTACTCTCCAGACCCACTGCCTCCTTCATTGCGCCATCAGATGAACTGTTCTCCAGTTATACTGCACATGTTTCTTCCTCCACGTTTGCCCTTCAGCCTAGAGAAATTCTACCTACCCAGCTCTAAAACTCCCCTCTGAATATCTCCACTCTGAAAATGTCCCAGGTTCTTCTCCAATGCAGCAGAAGTAATGATTCTCATCTTGAGATTCATATAGCATTTGTTGACTCTGTTATAGGACATATTATTTTGTATCCAAGCTTCAGACAGATTTTCTCAGCCCTGTAGGACTCTTAAGTTCCCTGAAGCTGTGAGTCCATCTCATAAGCCTTTGTAAATCTAACACGAAGCACAGTGCTACATATGTGGTGGATGCTTAAAAATGTTTTGTGTGGGCACCTGGTGGCTCAGTCGGTTAAGCATCTGCCTTTGGCTCAGGTCACGATCCCAGGGTGCAAGGATTGGTGATCCTGGGATCCAATCCGGCATGGGGCTCCCTGCTTCAAGGGGAGCCTGCTTCTCCCTCTCCTTCTGCCTGCTGCTCCCCCTGTTTGTGCTGTCTCTCTGTTAAATTAATAAATAAAATCTTTTTAAAAAGACGTTTTGTGAAATTTATAGACACTGAGGAGGGTATGTGCTATGATGAGTGTTGCAAAATGTGTAAGCCTGATGATTCACAGACCTGTACCCCGGGGGCAAATAATACATTACATGTTAATAAAAATAACTTTTAAAAATTAATTAAAAATGTTTTGTGAATTAAATTCAAATATCAGCACAGTTTAAAGTTACAGGAGCTTTTAAAAATGTTGCAGTTATCCTTGTGGTTGACCAAAAATAAGACCTATTATGTTTTCACTTAAACTAGTATAAAGTGAAATCTCTCATTTCTATAGTTATATAGATGATTTCTTTGAGGGACGGAGAAGGTGGTCATCCAACAACTGCCAATATTCAATGTTTGGATTCATCTGCATAATTTGGTTTTAGTCTGAGCATGGTTGCTGAAAAGGAAATCTCTGAAGTTCAATGTCTACACTCAACCACCAACTCTGCCTTTTATTAGACCTTACGTATGTTACACCTCTAGAACTGTTATTTTAATCTGTAAAATTGGAATAAAGAAATTACCTACCAAGATAATCACAAGAATTAATTGGAATAATCCATGAGAAATTTTTACACAGTGCCTAACACATAAAAACTGCTCTGTAAATGTTAGGTGTAGCAATAATTATCATACAAACATCCATGTTTAGATGCTTATTTATTGTACATAAAAATCCACAAGGAAAACAATGTGAGTCACAGTGTATAAATACCTTGATGAGAAGAAAATTCAACTGGGAATTTCTTGATTTTAAGCATGTTGCTAATTTGCTTAATTCACTGTAAATACTAAATGTTGCCTTTTCCATGCGAAAATGAACCTTACACAATGCCCACATTAATAAGTAAATAATGCAGAACACTGAACCACTGCTTTATGGGAGCTAAGTTCCAGGAGTTGTAATACAGCTCAATAAACAAATAATTTCCTCTGTTGGAAAACAGTGCTGAAGAACCTAGAAAATTAATGTCCCCAGGTTGAAAAAGGAGATTTCATTATTCTTCTTACATATGTGGATACTGTAGTTTTTAAAATTGTAAGAGATCACTTGTATGTGCTTGGTAATTCTGTGTCTTAGTGTCCTTACATGTAAAATGGGAATTGTAGTAATAGAAACTACCACAAAGAGATGTTTTGAGGATTAAATGGATTAAGATAATTAAAATGCTTAAAACAGATTTCTGGGGAAGATGGCAGAGCAGGAGGACCTTATGTTCACCTCATCCCACAGATACAACCATATAACACCCACATCCGTGTAAATAACCCAGAGAATAACCTGAAGACTGGCAGAACGGCCTTTCCACAGCTAACTGTAGTCCACACCCAGGAAGAGGGAAGGGCAAGGATGGGATGGGGAGTTAAACAAACCCACAGGGCTGTCTATGGGAGGGAGGGACACAGTGGACTTGGAAAGAAGAAAAAACAAACCCTCACACCAGGCATTCCAGGTACAGTGGACCCACACAGGAAAAACAAATCCCCATAATATTTGGCATTAAAAACCAGAACGGCAGAATTTTGTGAGATCTTAAAATTAGTGAGGAATAACACCTAGAACTTTAAAAATCAGCAGGCTCGGGGTCAGGAAAGCAATAGAAAACGGAATCGCCACCCTTAAAAAGACAGTATAGCAAACAGCCTTGCAGCAACATAACATAGAAGCATCAGTTTGAAAAATGCCTAGAGTACACAGGAGGGAAATTTTTTATGTCACAGAGTGTGCTAGAGGGGCAGGGATCATTGAGGGACTTCAGGAACAAAGGAGCTGGCCAGTCCCATTCTCTTCCCATGCCTCCCAGCTTAAACATGGACACTTGTGGGAACCAAATCTACCCTAACGCTCCCATGTTCTCCTGCAGACATTTCCCCTCCAGCCAGACCTCAACTCGAGGTCCCCTCCCACTGAAGACCTGTGCAAACCTTGCCAATACCATGTGCCCTGCCTTGACTCCCCCTGTCAACCTTCCCCTTCCAATCTACCCTTGGCTGGAGCCTATCCAAAGCGATGTCACAAGCTTGGTGTTGTGAAAGCAGCCCCGGCAGGGTTCAGAACCATTCCAAAGTGACTCCTGCCATGGGCAGAGAGAAAGATAACCACACATACTAGTCAGACTATGGCCCCAACAGTGGGTTGGGCTTGTACTTTTGGTCTGACTGCAGGCCCCACCCACCAACTAAAGCTTCTCAGGGGACAACACAGGGAAAGCATCACCCTGCAATTCATTGCTACTGCATCTCTGGCAAATACCTAGTCTGATTCAGCTTAAGTCCAAGGTGGCCCCAGACTGGCATACTAACAACACAGGGACTAAAGAGGCAAAGAGATACATTGCAGATGACTGGACTGAAAGTAAACAGGGCTCAGCCACAACAGCAGGGCACATGCAACACACATAAGAGACACCCCTTAAGCAACAGCAACAGGTTCTAGTGAACTGGGACAATGCACTATGTAGCACTACAGGACCTCTTCTTCATAAAGTCATTACTTTCAAGAGCAGGAGGTATAGCTGACTTTCCTAACACATAGAAACAGACACAGAGGGTTAGACAAAATGAGGAAACAACATAATATGTACTCTGGATAGGACAAAGTCACAGCAAGAGACTTAAAACAGAAATGGAGATAAATAATATGCCTGATTGGGAATTTAAACTAACAGCCACAAAGATATTCACTAGACCGGAGAAAAGATGGGAAGACTTCAGTGACAAAAAGTAACAAAGAAATAGAAAACAAGAAAGAACCAATCAGAGATGAAGAATTCAATAACTGGAATTAAAAATACATTGGAGGAATAAATCGCAGACTAGATGAAACAGAAAAACAGATCAGTGACATGGGCAACAGAGTAATGGAAAGTAATCAAGCTGAACAGGAAAGAGAGAAAAATAATACAAAATGAATATAGACTAAAGGAACTCAGTGACACCATCAAACATAATAACATTTGCATTATAGGGACCCCAGAAGGAGAAGAGAGAGAGAAAGGGGGGTGGAAAATGTATTTGAAAAATAATAGCCAAAAACTTCCCAAATCTGGAAAAGGAAACAGAAATCCAGATCCAAGATGCACAGAGAGCCCCCAACAAAATCAACCCAAGAAGTTCCACACCAAGCCACATAGTAAATAAAATGGCAGAAACTGATGATAAAGGATCTTAAAAGCACCAAGAGAAAATAAAACAGTTACATATGAGTGAAACCCCATAAGGCTATCAGTTGACTTTTCACCAGAAATTTTGCAGGCCAGAAGAGAGTGGTATACATTCAAAGTGCTGAAGTAAAGTGCTTAAAACAAATGACTGGTCCATAGGAAGTTTAAATAGGTACTAACTATTAATTTCATAATACATATGGATAACAAGAGTACCTCAGGAATCCAGAACAGGTGAGTATGTAGACATCAAATAAAATTTTAAAAAAATGAATAAAGACACTTAAAAGACACCATAAAACCAGAACTTTTCCCACCTAACCCTATGAGAGCATTCACTGTTAGAATTATGCAATGGTTATGGTGGCATTCCATATAGCCACTTAACATATTTTTAAATAGGTTAAAATATACACAGAGAACTTGGATATTTTAGAATTTAATTTTTTAATTCAATTAATCAGCATATAATTTATTACAAGTAGTATTACGAGAGGTAGAGGTCAGTGATTATCACCAGTCTTTTATAGTACCCAGTGCTCAATACACCATGTGCCCTCCTTAATGTCTGTCATCTGGTTATATCCTCACTCCTTCCCTGACCCACCAGCAATCCTCAGTTTGTTTCCTATGATTAAGAACCTCTTATGGTTTTACTCCCTCTCTGATTTTGTCTTATTTTATTTTTCCCTCTCTTCCCCTATGATCCTGTTTTGTTTCTTAAATTCCACATATGAGTGAGAACATATAATCATATAATGTCTTTCTCTGATTCACTTATTTCACTTAGCATAATACCCTCTAGTTCCATCCACATCCTGGCAAATGGTAAGATTTTATATTTTTTATGGCTGAGTGGTATTCCATTGCATCTTTGGGGTAAGCCCCTTGTAGTGCAATTGATGGGTCATAGGGTAGCTCCATTTTTAACTTTTTGAGGAACCTCCATACTCCATACTACTTTCCAGAGTGGCTGCATCAGCTTGCATTCCCACCAATAATGTAAGAGGGTTTCCCTTTCTCCACATCTTCACCAACATCTGTCTTTTCCTGAGTGGTTAATTTTAGCCATTCTGACTGGTGTGAGGTAGTATCTCATTGTGGTTTTGATTTGTATTTCCCTGATGATGAGTGATGTTGAGCATTTTTGCATGTGGCTGTTAGCCATGCCATTCTTCTTTGGAGAAATGTCTTCTGCCCATTTTTTCCCCCATTTTATTTTATTTTATTTTATTTCTTTTCAGTTTTCTGCCCATTTCTTGATTGGGTTATTTGTTATTTGGGTGTTGAGTTTGATAAGTTCTTTATAGATCTTGGATACTAGCCCTCTATCTGAAATGTCATTTGCAAATATCTTCTCCCATTCTGTAAGTTATCTTTTGGTTTTGTTGACTGTTTCCTCTGCTGTGCAAAAGCTTTTTGTCTTGATGAAATCCCAATAGTTCATTTTTGCCTTTGTTTTCCTTGCCTTTGGAGACATGTCTAGTAAGAAGTTGCTGTGGTCAGGGTCACAGAGGTTGTTGTCTTTGTTCTCCTCTAGGATTTTGAGGGATTCCTGTCTCACATTTAGGTCTTTCATCCATTTTGAGTCTATTTTTGTGTATGGTGTAAGAAAATGCACAGTTTCATTCTTCTGCATGTGGCTGTCCAATTCTCCCAGCACCATTTGTTGAAGAGATTGTCTTTTTTTCCATTGGATATTCTTTCCTGCTTTGCCAAAGATTAGTTGACCTTAGAGTTGAGGGTCCATTTCTGGGTTCTTTATTCTGTTCCATTGATCTATGTGTCTGTTTTTGTGTCAGTTCTGTATTGTCTTGATGCTTACAGCTTTGTAATACAGCTTGAACTTAAGCATTGTGATGCCACCAGCTTTGGTTTCCTTTTTCCACATTCCCCTGGATATTCAAGGTCTTTTCTGGTTCCATACAAATTTTAGGATTGTTTGTTCCAGCTCTGTGAAAAAAGTTGATGGTATTTTGATAGAGATTGCATTGAATGTATAGATTGCTCCAGTAAGCATAGAATTTTTAACAATATTTGTTCTTCCAATCCATGAGCATGAAATGTTTTTCCATTTCTTTGTGTCTTTCTCAATTTCCTTCATGAGTGTTCTATAGTTTTCTGAGTAGAGATCCTTTGCCTCTTTGGCTACGTTTATTCCTTGGTTTTGGGTGCAATTGCAAATGGAGATCCACTCTTTAATTTCTCTTTCTTCTGTCTCATTGTCATTGAATAGAAATGCAACTGATTTCTGTGTATTGATTTTATATCCTCCCAGTTTGCTGAATTCTGTATGAATTCTTGCAATTCTGGGGTGAAGTCTTCTGGACTTTCCACATAGAGTATCATGTCATCTAAGAAGATGAAGAGTTTGACTTTTTCTCACCAATTCAGATGCATTTTATTTTCTTTTTGTTGTCTGATTGCTGAACCTAGGAGTTCTAGTTCTATGTTGAACAACAGTGGTGATAGTGAACATCCCTGCCATGTTCCTGACCTTAGGTGAAAAGCTCTCAATTTTTCCCCATTGAGAATGATATTCACTATGGCCTTTTAGTACATAGTTTTTATGATGTTGAGGTATGTCCCCTCTATCCTACATTATGAAGAGTTTTAGTTAAGAAAAGATGCTGTACTTTGTCAAGTGCTTTTTCTGCATCTATTGAGAGGATCATATGGTTTTTGTCTATTAATGTAGAGTATCACTCTGATTAATTTGTGAATGTTGAACCAACCTTGAGGGCCAGAATTAAGTCCCACTTGGCTGTGGTGAATAATCCTTTTAATGTACTGTTGGATTCTATTGCTTAGTATCTTGGTGAGAATTTTGGCATCCATGTTCATCAGGGATATGGGTCTGTAAGTCTCCTTTTTGGTGTGGTTTTTGTCTGGGCTCTTGTTTGTTGGGAGATTTTTGATTACTGCTTCAATTTCCTTGCTGGTTACAGGTCTGTTCAGGTTTTCTATTTCTTCCTGTTTCAGTTTTGGTAGTTTATACATCTCTAGGAATACATCCATTTCTTCCAGATTGCCCAATTTGTTGCCATATAGTTGCTCATAATATGTTCTTATAATTGTTTGTATTTCTTCAGTGTTCAGTGTGATCTCCCCTTTTCCATTCATGATTTTATTTATTTGTATCCTTTCCCTTTTCTTTTTGATAAGTCTGGCCAGGTGTTTATCAATCTTTTATTTCTTTCAAAGAATCAGCTCCTAGTTTGGTTGACGCTTTCTACTGTTCTTTTTGTTTCTATTTCATTGATTTCTGCCCTAATCTTTATTATTTCTCTTCTCCTGCTGGGTTTAGGCTTTCTTAGCTGTTCTTTCTCCAGCTCCTTTAGGTGTTGGGTTAGGTTGTGTACTTGAGACCTTTCTTGTTCCTTGAGAAAGGATTATATTGCTACATATTTCCTCTCAGGACTGCCTTTGCTGTGTCCCAAAGATTTTGAACAGTTGTGTTTTCATTTTCATTTGTTTCCATGATTTTTTTTAATTCTTTAATTTTCTGGTGACCCATTCATTCTTTAGTAGAATGTTCTTTAGCTTCTATGTATTTGAGAGTTCTTTCCAAATTTCCTCTTGTGATTGAGTTCAAGTTTCAAAGCACTGTGGTCTGAAAATATGCAGGGAATGATCCCAATCTTTTAGTACCTATTGAGACCTGATTTGTGACCCAGTATGTGATCTATTCTAGAGAATGCTCCATGTGCACTCAAGAAGAATGTGTAGTCTATTACTTTAGGATGAAGTGCTCTGAATATATCCGTGAAGAGCATCTAGTCCATTGTGTCATTCAAAGACCTTGTTTGCTTTCTTCTCATCTTTAAAAACACAGGAAATAATTATCAAGAAAGAAAAAGAATTTACTCGCTAATTGAATGATAATTTATTAAAAAGTCTACTAGGGGTGGAATTATAAAGGCAAAATATATTCAAATTGTATATTCCCATTGTCAGTGGCTTATAATTTTTATAATAGTCAAATCACCTAGAAGGTAGAATTCCATTACATTTCTCTTTACATCCTGAAAGTTACCCTGAATTGGCTGATCAGAAACTCCTAGAATGCTCCAACCCTTGTTCCAGGCCTTATCCAAAAGTATTATATCAGAAACTCTCAAGATGCCTCCTAGGAATCTGTATATCTACTAGCACCTCAGGAATTCTGGTTACCTTTTGATTTGGGAGTAGTCCCTTGCATGTCTGGTAAGAGGTGTGTGTGTGTGTGTGTGTGTGTGTGTGTAAAATGGAATATTACTCAGCCACTAAAAAGAATGAAATTTTGCCATTTGCTACAACATGGATGGAGCTAGAGAGTATAATGCCAAGTAAAATAAGTCAATCAGAGAAAGAAAAATGTCATATGATTTCACTCATATGAGGAATTTAAGAAACCAACCAACCAAACAAACAAACAAAAAGAGACAAACCAAAAAACGGACTCTTAACTATAGAGAACAAACTGATAGTTACCAGAGGGGAAGTGGGTAGGGGACGGGTGAAATAGATGAAAGAGATTAAGAGTACAATTATTATGATGAATAATGAGTAATATAGAGAATTGTTGAGCCATTATATTGTACACCTCAAACTAAGTAACACTATAAACTATATGGGAATTAAAAATTAAAAACCTGATAAAATTTTAAAAAATCATGACATTTGTTTTAAATAACGCTACCATATTGAAGCCAAGGGTAATGTAAGTATCTATGAGATCATGAGATCCTGTACTTGATTCCTTTCTTAAAAAATTTTTTTTTACCACAGCTTAATAAATTCACCCAACCCTCTCAGTACTAAGATGAATGACATGAAGTTTTGTAGATTATTGTAGAGTGAGTGACACTTCTGGAAGGCTCTTACCATCCTCACACAGAACATGGGACTGGGAATTTGGTATTCTGGCAATGGTATTTTTGGGGGGAATGTTTTTAAAATAAATTGCAAGTAAAAGCATTTTGTAAGAATGCTAACATAAGTAATTGAAAAATTGTCTCTAAAATTAGACAGGATTCCTAGGAGAGGAGGAGAAAGTACTGATGGGAGTTTGGGGTTCCATATCACTCCATGTAGGTCTGTTTTTCATTTACTGACTGATCCTAAGATACCTTGTGTTACTCCTTTAAAAATGTCCTATCTACATTTTTTAAGAAAGAGGACCTAAAAAGATGTGTGCTTCTCAATGATAACAGTGCACCTCATTTATCAACTTCCCATGGTTTAGTTTTCTTTGAAACTTAGAATCTCAGAGTATTGATCCTGTCAAGTTATACAGAAGAAGGTAGTTTACATAATGAAGTTGGCTGTTTTATATTCACAGTAGATAAAAGCATCAATTAAGTTATCAACTAAACTGTCCATATAGATTCCTTATCATGAAATATTAGCATTTTCAACATCATTAAATTTCTGTTTTTATCATTGTGTGGTGGAATTAAAATAAAAAACAGATGTAATCTCTTATTTCAATTTAGCATTGAAGGAGGTAAGTATAAGCAACCTGTAACTTTCCTAAATATGCAGTCAGAAATCTATACCAGACATGAAAATGCTGACCTTGGAGTTGTAGGGAAGCAGGTAGTGTAGAGTCAAGGATACTGACTTGGATAGAGCTGAGTTCCTATCCAATCTGTACCACTTGCTACCAATGTGGCTTTAGATGAATCACTTAATTTCTCAACATCAGATTTTAAATTTCATTCTGTCAAATGAAAACAAATAATGCTGCAAGATTGTTGTAAAAATTAAATAGTATAGAATATGTTATACTTTTCAACAGTGCTGACATAGAATGTATACAATAAATAGTAGCTTTTTTTGGCTCAAACAAAATATCAACAGAGAATAACTTTTATAAAAATCATGGAGTATTATCTTCCTAAAAAAACACCAAACATCCTGTGGTTTTAGGATCCGTAGGAAGAACTATTTTTGAGTATTCACTATATTTGCAGAAATGTCACTATTACTCGATTATACATGATAATTCAGGGGGGACTGCATATCTTTACAAAAGAAATTTTTACTGTGCTATATTAACAAAAAGAAATCTTTTGAGCCTGGGCGGCTCAGTTGGTTAAGGATTTAACTCTTGATTTTGGCTCAAGTCATGATCTCAGGGTTGTGATATTGAGCGCTGCATCATGATCCCCACTCAGTGTGGAGTCTGCTTGAGATTTTCTCTCTCCCCCACCCCTCCCTCTTTACACTCTCTCTCTTTCTCTCAAGTAAATAAATACATCTTTTAAAAAAAAGAAATTTTTACTGTGCTATTATTCAAACCTCTACATCGTGTCATCTATAATCCTTGGCACTATGGATATAATGATACAACCCTGGCCTCTGCTGAATTTGCTCTCAAGTGGGTGAAAACAGATTATGATATTAAGTAGACAAATGTAAATGTTATAATTATGAAACCTATGCTTCTATGACTCTACCTGCCCTAGAATCTGTGGATATTTTGACATCCAAAAGTCTAAGACTTGGTTAACCTGGGTCTTTTTTATAGCAATACAGATTCTGGAGCATGAAACTCATCATATTTCTACTGCATTAAGATCGAATTTAATTATTTATATGTAATTTCTTAGACATTCAATGTTCAATTTTTAAAACCTGATAAATTATTAGTGCAAAATTAATTGTATTTAATATTTATTAATTAGACTTCAAACACATAATATAGAAATCTTTAACTCAATGTGCATATTTTCTCAGAAATGTAGTCTGATAAATTTGGGGAGCTAAATCTTAGTGAAGTCCTCATCACATACTGTTCCCTGGTTTTTCTCTTTAGAATAGTGAAAATAGCATCACAACTTCCTCACAATTTCCCGAGTACACTTATTTTGTAGAAGAAGAGTTATTTGATGAAAAGCACAGCATACAGAATATAGTCAATAATATCATAATAACTTTGTATGGTGACAGATGGAAACTACACTTATGATGAGCATTTCATAATGTAATTGTTGAATCACTCTATGTACACTGAAACTAATATAATATCATGTCAGCTATACTTCAATTAAAAATTTAAAAAAATTATGGGGTGCCTGGGTGGCTCAGTGGTTTAAGCCTCTGCCTTTGACTCAGGTCATGATCTCAGGGTCCTGAGATCAAGCCCTGCATCGGGCTCTCTGCTCGGCGGGAGCCTGCTTCCTCCTCTCTCTCTGCCTGCCTCTCTGCCTACTTGTGACCTCTGTCTGTCAAGTAAATAAATAAAATCTTTAAAAAAATTTTTTTTAATTTTAAAAATACCCTCAACAATAGAGAATTGTGATTGTGTAAAAGAGAGACATAATTTAGATCGCAGATAGTCCTGGAGTACTTTCTGAGAAAATGATACTAAACTTGAATCAAAAATTTTACTTATAGTGAAGGAAAAAAGTGTTTCTTGCAGCAGCAGCAGCATGGTAAATGTATTAAATAAACAGAAATTCATTTCATGCATTTGGAGAACTTTTAGGTGTTAGAAACGTGGTTGGAGTTAAGAGTGGGCTGAGACTTAGATTATCTTGAAGGCTGCTATGGACTCTGGTAAGTGCACAGGGGGCTATCAGAGAACGTAGCCCATGTATCAGACATTCCAAACAAACAAATCCCAAAGTGCTCATGGTTATCAAAACAATGGCATATTTTTTGTTCATATGAATCGTCTGTATGGCTTCACATGGCCTCTGCTCTGTATCTCCTTACTCTAGGACCAGAGCTGAAAGAGAAGGCATGTAAGCTGTATGACCAAGGGAAAAAGAGTAATGACAAAGTCCTTCAAAAACCCTTAAATGTTTCTTCCAAAGTGACGCATTTCACTTCTACTCACATTTCATAGTCCAAAATAATTCACATGGCTAAGCCTGACCAGAGCACAGTCCAAAACAAAATCCTCCCACAGGGAGACCCTAGTAGATAAGGCAGAAATTATTGCTGAATAATAATGTAACACAGAGCAGACAAGTGAAAACATTCAATATATATTTTTGAAAGATTTCAGGATGAAGAAGAAATTAAAAGACACAAAAATCGAAAGTGGGAAAACCAAGTAAGAGTTTGTTATAGGGCTGAAGTTTATAGAAAATGATTACTTTGGCTGAGGTTATTCTGTGAAGGAAGAATCAGGCTGGATATATACCTCACAGTAGAATGGACAGGGTGATCCTGTTTCAAAACTGAACACCAGTGACAAGTAAGTGACACAAGCTCCAGTGGTTTGGACTTCACATTTACTATTTAAATCATACAAAAGAAGAAAGAAGTGAATTTAAAATGTGACATGAGAAGACCCTGATTTAAATTTGGCTGTGACTTTTATTTCCCATAAAAATTTTAAATGCCCCTTTTGCAAAAATATAACCTTAGAAAAATTATGTAATTTGTCAGAGTGCCAATGTTATTGCTGTTAAGAGTAAAGTATTAATTACCTACTTGTTGCTATGAAAATTAAATAGGACAATGACTGATAATCCTTACTTCAGGATTATGTGAGTCAGGGAATTTTTCAACTTTTTATTTTGAGATAATTTTAGGCTCACAGAAAGATTTACATTTACCCAGTTTCCCATAATGATAACATCTTATAACACTGTAGTATAATGTAACAACAATGATACTGACATTGATTCCATGAGATACAAAATATTCCCATCACACAAGGATCCTTCATGGTGTCTTTTTATAACCACACTTATTTTCCTTTCACTCCTCAGCCCTTCCTTAATCCATGACAAATATTAATGTTTTCCATTTCTATAAATTTGTCATTTCAAGAGTCTTATATAAATGGATTCATAATTTATGTAACTTTGGGAGATAACCTTTTTTACTCAGCCAAATTCTCTTGAGATTCATATAGGTTATGTGTATATCAACAGTTCATTCCATTTTCTTGTCGAGTGGTATTTTGTGATAAGGGTGTCTCAGTTTATTTAATCATTTACCCATTGAAGTACATTTAAATTGTTTCTAGTTTGGGGCTATAATGAGTAAAGCAGCATAAATATTTATGCCCATATTTCTGAGTGCACATAATTTTTTTCTCTGGGATAAGTGCCCAGAGGTGCAAATTTGGGAGCATGGGACATATTATAGTTGCATTTATTTTTAAGAAACTGCGAGACTATTTTCCAGAGTCATTGTATGATTTTACATGCCCACCAATAATGTATAAATAATCTAGTTTCTCTTCATCCTTGCCAGCATTTGCTGATGTCACATTTTTAAAGCCATTCTGAGAGGTACATAGTGATATGGTGATCTTAATTTGTCTTTCCCAAAAAGCTAATGATATTGAACATCTTTCCATAAGCTTATTAGTCATCTGTATTTCCTTTGTGGGAGAAATGTTTCTTTGTATCTTTTGCTGACTTTCTAATTGGATTATTTTTGAGTTGTGTGAGTCCTTTATATATTATAGATACTAGTCCTTTGTTGGATATACTGTTTACAAATGTTTTCTTCTTCTCATAGCTGTTTATTCATCTTCTGAGATATTTCATGGAAAAAAGTTTTTAATTTTGGTGATGTCAGTTTATCAATATTTCCTATTATGACCATGCTTTTATTGTCAAGTTTCAATACTCTTTGTCAAATTTCTTTCTGTTTTTTTTTTAAGCTTTATAGTTTTTCATTTTACATTTAAGCCCCTGATCCATTTGGAATTAGTTTTTGTATAAAGTATGACAGTTAAGTCACTGTTCTCTTTATTGTAATGGGGGTCAAGTTGTGCCAATGCTATTTGTTGAAAATGTTGTCTTTCCTCTACTGAACATTTTTTTGCACATTTAACAAAAAAAGTCAGTGGAGCGGGACGCCTGGGTGGCTCAGTTGGTTAAGCGGCTGCCTTCGGCTCAGGTCATGATCCCAGCGTCCTGGGATTGAGTCCCACATCGGGCTCCTTGCTCGGCAGGGAGCCTGCTTCTCCCTCTGCCTCTGCTTGCCACTCTGTCTACCTGTGCTCGCTCACTCTCTCTCCCTCTCTCTCTGACAAATAAATAAAATTTTTAAAAAAATTTAAAAAAAAGTCAGTGGAGCAGAATTTGTAGTTTTTTTTCCAGATTCTCTATTCTGTTCCTTCAGTATATATCTGTCTCTCCACCAACACCACAGAGTATGGACTACAATACCAATATAATAATCCTAGATATCAGGTAAACTGATTCCTCCCACTTTGTTTTTCTTTCTCAAATTTGTTTTATCTACTCTGTCTCCTTGACTTTCCATAAAAATATTAGAAAAATCCTGTCTAGATATACACAAATTTTTGCTGGAGGTTTTTATCAGAACTAAACCTTATATATCAATTTGAGAACTGGCATCTTTATTATATCGATTGTTCCAATTTATGAACACCTATGTCTCTCCATTTATTTAGATCTATCTTGATTTATTTCATCAGGATTTTGTAGTTTTCAACATGTAAATTCTGTAGTTTTCACTAGATTTATACCTAAGTGTTTCATTTCATGAGCAATTAGAAATGTATTTTTAACTTTGGTATCTATATGTTCATTGCTAGTATATCGAAATATAACCAATTTGGGTTTTGTTTGTTGGTTTGTATTCAGCAATCTTGCCGAACTTACTTGTTAATTATGGGATTTTTGTGGGTTTTTTTTTTTTCCCCTGATCCCTTGGGATTTTCTATAGAGAATCATGTCAGTTTCAAATAGGGACTGTTTTATTCCCTTATTTCTGATCTTTATGCTTTTTTTATTTACCATTGTACTGGCTAGACTTTCTATCATTATATTGAATTAAAATGGTGACAACAGATATCCTTGCTTTATTCTTGTTTCTCAGAGGAAATCATTCAGTGATCTACCATTAAGTATGATGTTAGTTGCAAGTTTTCTGTAGATGTTCTTTATCAAGCAGCAGAACTTCCCATCTCTTTCTGTTTTTCTGATACTTCTTATTACAAATAGGTATTGGATTTTCTTAAATTCTTTTTCAGCATCAATGATACAATCACATGATTTTTTGGATTCTTTAATCTGTTAGTATAATGGATTACATTGATTGATTTTTGAGTACTGAACCAGTGTTGCATCCTTGGAAGGAACCTCACTTGGCCATGGCACATAATTCTTTTCATACATTGCTGAATTTTATTTGTTAATATTTTGTTTAAGGATGTTTGCATCTATATTAATAAGACATAATGGCCTACTGTTTCTGTGATTTTGTACTGTTTTTGTCTGGTTCTGGCATTAGGGTAATACCAGCATCATATAATGAAATAGAAAGTGGTACTTCCTCTTCTGTTTTCTAGAAGAGATTGTGTATAATTGGTGTTAATTCTTCTTTAAACATTTGCCAGAATGTTCTAGTGAAACCCCCTGGGTCCTGAGAATTGTTTTAGGGAGATTCTAAATTACAAATTAAATTCCCTTAACAGTTATAAAGTTATTAAACTGATCTATTTCATATTGTGCGAGTGTAGCATTTTGTGTTTTTCAAGTAATTGGTGTTTTTCATTTCATCTAAGTTGTCAAATTTATGTGCATAGAGTTGTATATAGTATTCCCTTTATTATCCTTTTAACATCTAAAGGGCTGTTGTGAATTCCCCTATTTCATCTCTGATATTGATAATTTATGTCTTCTTTCTTTTTTTTTTCTTTATCAGTCTTGTCACAAGTTTGTCAATTTTATCGATCTCTTCAAACAACTAACTTCTTGGTTTTATTGAATTTCCTGTATTGTTTTTCCATTTTTAATTTTATTGGCTTCTGGGTTTATTTTTATTATTATTTTTCCTTCTACTTGCTTTAGATTTATTTTGGTCTTCTTTTTCTAGGTTCTTGAGATAGGAGCTTAAATTATAGACTTGCAACTTTTCCTCTTTTCTAATGTGTGCATTTAATGTTATCACATCCGTCTCGGCACTGCTTTAGCTGTGTACCCGAAATTATAATACGTTGTATTTTCCTTTCTTTTAGTTCGTTGTATTGCTTGATTTCCTCCTCCCCACTAGGCCTCCACTGATGCTCAGAGAAATGAAGTGATTTGACCAAAGCCACATAGGTACCAAGCACGGACTTGGAGCTCAGCTAGTCCAAAGCTTCGGCTGCTATATTTCTTTCTTTCCCAGAGCTCTGGGGCCAGGCTTGACGTGTCTGATATAGACAGGAGTGCCTCATTGCTCCCCACATGGCCTTCCCCATAGGTAGTGGGGAGGAGTGATTTCATCTAGAGGGTGTTATCAAGAGTCCTCTGCCGCCCCAAGGTTTCCTCTGATATCACCCCAGCGAGGGGAGTGGGGGATGCCCCATTACTGCTGCCTCCTCTCCCTGTCCCTTTGACTAGAAACAGAAAGCTTTTGTTAGGGTTTCTTTTTCTTCAATGCCTGATGGTATTTTCAAGTTGCCACCTCTCTCTGCTTCAAATCTGGGATATATGAGGCAAAAAGAAAATCCCAGAAACTCACACCGTGTTGTTCTTGGGTCTCAGCATCCATAGTCTGTCTCCCTTCTCTCTGTCTTTCAAAAGCTTACATTTGTTTTATATATAATATCAGGGAATTTTTTTTTAACTTGGACAAAGCAGGAGGAATAGAGAAAAGTATGACTCCTTCATCTTGGAAGCACAAGTCCATATTGCTTCAATTTTTAAAAATTCAAAGACAAACTTTTCCTTAGAATACACTTTTTTTAAAGATTTTATTTATTTATTTGACAGAGATCACAAGTAGGCAGAGAGGCGGGGGCCGGGGGGAGGCAGGCTCCCTGCTGAGCAGAGATCCCAATGCAGGGCTCGATCCCAGGACCCTAGGATCATGACCTGAGCTAAAGGCAGAGGCTTTAACCCCCTGAGCTACCGAGGCATCCCTAGAATACACATTTTTGGGAGGAGGATGTGTTCTTCTACATTCGAGTGGAAACAACACTCCCTTCACCAAAGATCTGAGTCCAGGTCACCAACATTGATGTTGATGGATCTTATTAGCTATTTTTCACTGATAAAGAGCATTTTACTGTAAGAATATCCCTTACTACTTACACTTTTATTTCAGGATATGAAAAAACATAGAGTTTCACTTAGGAACATACTCAGTATGGAGAAAATTTCAGGGGCTGTCTTCGAACACTGACTCAGAGCTGGGGGGATAAAGGATATCTTGGCTATAAAATATCAGCAGCATTTGATCAAACCCATAGATTAAGTGCACATGCTTCACGCAGCCCTCTCTGGAGCTGCTGTGTTTGTGAGACCGAGGCCGGTGTAGTGACAGTCACTTGATGCAGAGTTGTAGCTGCCCTAATTTTAAAGCAGTTGACGGCTTCCACTGTTAAGTGCCATTAGCACAAAATGATGCAACACTTATCACAGCAGCTGCTGCCAACATTCTCCTCATCTCACGTCCCATGCCATGTGAATTCCAGGTAGTGAATGTCAAATTGTTTGCAGTGTAGTGGCTGATATATTATGACAGAAAGCAATGTCCCTTTGTTCTCCTACTGATAAGAAGCCTCCCCACACTGAATATGAGTGAAGAGCTGATAGACAATTCCAGTTCCAATACAAGGATTGTTCCACTCTTTGTGTATGCAGCCGTTAACCCCCACTCCCATTTCACCAGCAGACCAAGCAAATCAATGGCCACATATTCCCTGTTAGCCTGGGTATAGGATCACTAGGATGGCCAGGTTTAACAAATGCAAGTGCCAAATAGGGGCACCTGGGTGTCCCAGTCCCCTTAAGCATCTGGCTTCAGCTCAGGTCCAGGTCGTGAGCCCAGGGTCCTGGGACAGAGCTCTGCATGCGGGTCCCTGCTCAGCACAGAGCCTGCTTCTCCCCCTCCCTCTGCTGCTCCCCTTGCTTGTGCTCTCTCTCTTGCTCGCTCTCTCTTCAATAAATAAAATTCTTTTCAAGAAAGTACCAAACACCTAGGTAAATTAGAAATTCAAATGAACAACAAATAATTTTTTAGTATAAGTACAAATAATAAATTTTTAGTATAAGTATAATTTTGCTAAATCCAAATATAGCACAAGACAGTCTTATATTAAAAAGTGTCTAGAGGCACCTAGGTGGGTCAGTTAAGGGTCTGCCTTCAGCTCAGGTCATGATCTCATGGTCCTGGGATAGAGACCCTTGTTGGGCTCTCTGCTCAGCAGGGGGTCTTCTTCTCCCTCTCCCTCCCTCCTTCATCCCCAGGCACTCATGCTCTCTCTCTCTCTCTCTCTCTCTCTCAAATAAATGAATAAAACCTTTAAAAAAATTTTAAGTGTCTATTATATTTTGGAAATCCAAATTTAACATCTTACATTTTATCTGGCAACCCTACATCAGACTCTGTCTTAAGACAGCACTTCAGGTAACTCTTGTCAATCTGTTGGAATTTGACTGTTACATAAACCATAGAGGCATCACAAGTGTAGAAAAAAGAGGGCAAGTGGGTTTTAGAGAAGGAATTCATGTCTAAAAACTTGAGGTGCTGGTAGTGTCTTTTCTTTAAGAGTAAAGTAAAGCAGTTCCTATGTTTCCTACCTGATACTGCAAAAAGACAGAACATATTCTAGTTACATGCTAATCACTTGAAGCTTATTACTAAAGACAAAACGCTTTCATGAGATTAAGTGTTGTTTCTCCAAATATAGTGGTTCTCAAAGCGTAATCCCTGGATGAGCAGCATCACCTTGAACTTCTTAGAAATGCAAATGATCAGATCTCACCCCAGACCTCCTAAGCCAGAAACTCTGGAGTGAGCACCCAGGAATCCAGGCTTAAAAGTCCTCTAGGACAGTGGTGCACACTTATTTGTGTAGTATCATCCCACCAGCACAGCAAAAAAAACCAAACAAACAAACAAACAAAAAAACAATAAATAGCTATCCTTCTAGAGAAATTCTACAACTTGAAGATTCCTTTCATTTTTCTGCCTACCCAGGTTTCTGTAAACTCAGAATGAGAAAAGTCAGAAACCAGCTTACAGCAGGCTCTTAATCCCAGCCAGATACCAACTCAGTAGGAATCTGACTTCTTCATACAGAGAAGCTCTAAACTCTGAACAAACACCACGCCCTCCCCCTTCCTTTATCCCTGCTGGGAAGGTGGGTGACTGATGCTCTCTCTATTGTCTGATCAGTGGCAAAGCCTGGTTATCATGACCTCCCCAAGCCTCGGTCCAGCACTGAGCGTCCAGATTGTCAGTCAGTGTTCTCCTTAGCTGAATCAAAAAGTTTTCAGTGTTCTGTTTCCAAATCAACTGGTCATCTGGACAGACATATTGTCACTATCTTAAATTGACCTCAGTACCAGCTTACTGGAAAAAACAAAAACAAAACAATAACAACTAAATGGAGACCCCATTCCCCACTTTTATTAACATTTATAAATCGGCACCTTCCATACATACTATCAGTTTAACCCACATGATCATCAAAAGAGGCAAGATTTCCTACCCCCAGTTTTTGGATAAGAATGCAGACTCAGAGTGTCACATTGTTAGGAAGTAGTACAAGGTAATTCAAATTACTGTCCAATATGACATTTTCCTTCTCATGGGAGGTCTTCATGGATAGAGCAATCAAATGAACAGAACTAACTGAAGATTTGGTTATTTGCATAAACTTCTTCCTCCCATGATCTGATCGACTAAAGGATGTTTTGAAGTGTCCTCCAAATCCCACCCTTTCTTTGAGGTTCAACCAAATTTGCATCTTCTGTGAAATCTACCAATTCATGGTGATGATTCATTTCATTTCTTTTGTTATGTAATTATATGCTAGTCCCAATTCATTACTTAATCTTTCAAACTTTGCTTTTACTCTATAAGAAAATGCTAAAGGTCAAAGCTATGTCTTCCATTTCTCTGGCAGTTCCTTCGGTCCTGGGAAGCATGTCATATAGAGGAATTCGTGTTCAATAATATCTGTTGCGTGGGTTTTCAGCATCATATGGCACACTGTCTGCTACAAAGTTATACCAAAAGAAGCTTATTGACTAATCACAAAAACCTAGGAATGCAAAGGTTAAAATGGACAGTCCTTGTCTATAAGGAGTCATGGTTCAGTAGAGACTGAAAAGTGCCTTAAAGTAGCGAAAAGTACCTTAACGCAGTGCTTTGATGTACTAGCCGTTAGGTCATTAGAAGCATGATAGAAGCTGCTAAATCTTCATGTTAGAGTTACAAAAGTCTTGTACAAATTAGCCCTTGAGATACAATTAGCAAAGTGAGTAGAAAGTTGTCAACACACATGAGGAATAAAATTCTAGGCATAAGGAATACTATCTGCAATGTGTATAAAGGAAGAGGACTGGTATAGGAGTTTCATGAATTCCAGTAATACTACAGCATATGAAAGGAGGGTCTAGGGGATTGAACTGTGTCCTCCAAAAAGATACAGCCAAGTCCTCACCCCCAGCATTGACAAATGTGACCCTATCTGGAAATATGGCCTTGGCAGATGCAATTAGGGCTCTTCAGATGAGATCATCCTGAATTTAAGGTGGGCCCTAAATCCAATGACTGGGATTCTTATAAAAGAAAGAACAGGGAGATGACACCCAGAGAAAGAAAAAGAAGGCCATATAAAAATGGATGCAAGGATTAGCATTATGTTTAGCCTTAAACCAAGTAATTCCAAAGGTTGCTGGCAGCCATCAAAAGCTGAGAGAGTGGTGTGAGTGTTCTCCCTGAGAGTCTCCAAAGAGAACCAGCTCAGCCAACACCTTAATTTTGGACTTCTGGCCTCCAGAAGTGCGAAAGGATACATTTCTCCACTGTTAAGCTGCCAAGTTTGTGGTAATTTGTTATGGCAGCCCTGGCAAACTAACACAGAAGGGAATTAAGGAGCATGATGATAAGGGATGAGCTTAGACAGGTACCCAGGCTTCAGATCATAAAGATTTGTGGACGTTATATGTTCAGCAGCTTGGACATTTTCTAGCATTATAGAGTAAGCCCTGACATTTGGGTTCTCTCTTTTTTGTAAAGCAAGGGCCTGGCAAGCCTTGACTGCCCAGGCATCCACTTCAAAGAGGCATCCACTTCAAATATGGATCTCTGTATCAACAAGTTGCCAGCTACATACTAGATAGAGAGCCAGGCTTCCTCCCTACCTTGAGGTTCCTTTGTTTTAGAGATCTTGGGTGATTTCCGTAACTGGACATTTGGGCTGCTTGGTTGTTGTTGGTTTTTTTCTTTTTTTCTCTTCCCTCATTTTAAATATCCACTTGTATGTTTCAAATTCACGAATAAAGAGTGACCCCACAAAACTCTAGGCTCTCATCCTCAACCCCAATAAAAGCAAAACCCCAGGCCCAGTGCTTACTCATCCTTTCTCTCCCTCTAGCACTCCCCACCCCAATTTGCCGTGTGGCCACAAGTGTGCCATGTAATTTCCAAGACTTGTAAGTAAGAAACCTTTCTGTTTTTCTCTAAGTTTCCTGATGGTTATTGCCAAAGGGCACCTTGCGATCATAATAAAAACCACAAGAGCCAGTCCAGCCACAACATCGGTTATGAGTAGACTGAGAGAGGCATACTGATGGATACTGAGGAGGGAACTGAATGATGATGGTTTGTTATTTAAACCAAGTCTATAACATGAGTGTTACACAGCAGCTGGTTCTCTTTTGATTCACATGTTCCCTCTTGATTCACAAAAGTATTCATTTTCTTGGTTATTTAATCTATCAATATTTTTCCCCATGGATGAGAACATTTTCTTTACTGCAAAATTTTTTGAACATTTAATTGCATTTTCTTCTAATACTTCTACTTTTTATGTAAGTAGTTAATTCATCTTATATTTATTTGGGAAAAATTGTGAAATGAGGATCGGCTTTCCTTCTTTTGGTCATACACGTTGCTATTGAATTAAGACTGTATTTGAAGCCACAACATATTTGAATAATGACGACAACTACCAACCAGAAGGAATACTCTATGAAGGTAATTCTCTGACTGCTCAATGGTAAGATGGGATGGTTGTGGATGCTAGCCTGATTTGAGTCGTTTCACAATGGAATGGCAGGGAGGTTTGGAGACAAAAAATATGAACAATTCTTTTGAAGGGTTTTATTGAAAACTGCAGCAGAAAAATATATTAGCAGCTGAAAGAAGTATAGTCAGAACTTATGAATTCTCTGAAATAATTCTTCAAATATGTGTTTTTTGTGCGTTTTTTGTTGTTGTTTTGTTTTGCTTTTCTGGAGGTTGCATGAACAATTCTAAATGAGAGGTATGGATTCACATTGAAAGATAATGGCTCTTGCTATCCATATAGTCTCTCTGCCTCTCCAAGATCCCTTGCAAAAGACTATAAAAATATACCAAACAGTTAGATGCACAGCAGTGTGAAAAATATAAAACTATGTCATTTTCAGGGAAGATGTTTTGACCATTTCTGGAGACAAAATGGAAGGTCACAAAAGCAGCACAAAGGCACTAATTTTCACAGGGTAGCTATGAGTAGAGTGACCATGGGTAACTACAAGCAGGAGTTGCAGGGGCAGCAAACTGGGTGGATAAGGAAATGACTATCTATATGCATGGCTGGTGTTGCCAACTCCTTTCACTAATCACTGTAGAAGATTTATGTCTGTAGTTCTGAGGAACAATGAAATGAATGACTGGAATGAGGGGAGATGAAAGGCAGAACTGAAGATATAGCTAAGTTTCCACAAACACCTGGTAATAGGGTTGCCACATAAAATACAGAAAGGATGTGGGAGCTTCAGATAAACAATAAAAAATATTTTTAGAATAAGTATTTCCCAACTAGTGCATGAAACATGCTCACATTACATTATTCATTGTTAATTCAAAACTAACATTTAACAAGGCATCTTGTATTTTTATTTACTGAATTCAGCAACCCTACTTAAAAAGTACAATCAACTTGGCAATTTGGAGGTCCTGATCTCTCATCTTAGAGGAAATTCTGTTGAAGAGAAAAACTGCATTTACCTAAAGCCTCGCTTATCCCTCACGTTCTGAAATGAGAAGCTGTAGTCAAGAAACCTATCAAATGCCAAGGAAACCTTCACCAGTTAAATGGTGTATTTATTCATTAATAAATACAAATAGTCAGGGGCACCTGGGTGGCTCAGCCTGGTAAACGTCTGCCTTCGGCTCGGGTCAGGAACCTAGGTCAAATATCACCAATATTTGAGGAAAAGCAAAACAGAAGAGCCATAATAAGAAGTAAAATAAGAAATGTCCTTAATGGGGCACCTGGGTGGCTCAGTGAGTTAAAGCCTCTGCCTTCAACTCAGGTCATGATCCCAGGGTCTTGGGATCAAGCCCCGCATCAGGCTCTCTGCTTGGCAGGGAGACAGCTTCCCTTCCTCTCTCTCTACCTACTTGTGGTCTCTGTCTGTCAAATAACTAAATAAAATCTTAAAAAAAAAAAAAAAGAAAAAAGAAATGGCCTTAATAATGCAGGCAGAAAAAAAAAAGTAGTTCTAAGATTGTAAAATCTCTCTTGACATGAAGGCTTATTTTTCTGTGTGATAATTCTGTTCTTCACTTTTTTCACTTAGGCCTTTATTTTGGTAAGTACATTTAAAGATATATAATACCAATAAAAGATTATTCATTACTAATATCACAATAAAATGTAAAAACAAAACCCTCAAAAAAAAAAACCTGAGGAAAGACCACTGGATATGTTAATTACAAAAAAAAATCCTCAATTTTAGAAATCTTTTTTGTATTGATAGGTTGATTACATCCTTAGAAAAGGGAAAAAAAAAAGAACTACCACATGATCTAGCAGTACCACTTTGGGGTATTTGAAGAAAACAAAAACAAACTGGAAAGATAGATGCACCTCCACGTCCACTGCAACACTATTTATAATAGCCAAGATATGGAAACAATCTGTCGACAAATGAATGTATAAAGAAGTTGTGAGATATATATATATATATACACACATATACACATGTACAAATACACACACACATACATATGAACATATATATGTATATACATATACAATGGAATATTATTCAGCCATAAAACAAATAAAATCTTGCCATTTGTGACAACATGGATAGATCTCGAGGGTGTTATGCTAAGTGAAATAAGTCATACCAAGAAAGACAAGGACCATATAATTCCTCTTACATGTGGAATCTAGGGGGGAAAAGGCAAGCTCATAGATAATAGAGAACAGATTGGTGGTGGTAAGAGGCAGGGAATGGAGAGTGGGAGATATGGGTGAAGGGGACTTAAAGGTAAAATGAAATTTAAAAAAGAGAAAAATAGCTATACTTCTATTGAAAACACACTAACAATATATCATCTTAGTAGATATCAAAATAGCTTGACATAGAGAATAGTTTCTAGATAATTTACCAATGATGAAAATGATCAAGAAATCAAATAATTTGACTTTCTTTACGTTTATTTGCATGTATATGTGTGTATATATGTATATATATAAAACATTTATATATCTATATAGATATATAAAGATATATATTCTCTTTTGATGACAATATAGCTCTTAAACAAAATAAAAATAACTGCTTTTGGATGATAAAACACTACTACAAAGACTACAAATATTTCATGGTTTCATATTAATATATAGATATTTTTAAAGAAGTGCTAGTTATAGATATTAAAATAGTTAATGAATAGAAGACTGTTAGTAGGAGGATTTTTTAAAAAATATCTTAACCAAATTAGAGCAGTGACTGATACTCAGTGCCTTCGTGGAGCTTATATTATAGCATAGGAAATGAAAGGGAAAAGGTGTAATTGTCTACTTTTCTTACTTTTTAATTAAACCTAATTCTTCTATCAGTCATGCTCTATCCCAGGTCCATAGAATAACACCAAGACACAGTAAGTTGTTCAATAAACAATTGGTAAATGAACGAAGGAATCATTATTTAAAGAGACTTGTTTGATTTCTAACACTTGAAGAAAATTGCTACCTCAGTTCCTCCACAAGCAGTGAAAAATATAGACTAACCTTAGCTCTAACCTATTCAGCAAAAAGGGAATTTTGTCATGAAATTATAATAATGTAACTTCATTTGTCTAACCAGTACATTTTTTAATTTCCTTTGAGAGGGGGACAGGAAGTATAGTAAAATGATGAAGAAGCAGCAAACCAGGTAGGGCATTCAGTTCACAAGCTGTCTAAAGTTTATCACGCTCAAGCGAGTGAGTCAAGTAACCATGTGAACCCTGGTGGAAGAATGCGGCCTCAGTTGAGCTACAGTAACTCCATTTCAGAGACCATTTTTGTACAGTTGATGTCTCTGAGTTCCTTATTGCTTTCTGTTAATACTGCTCGTGTCTATTTCTCTTTCTTACTAAAAGTTAGGGATAGAAAATCACTGAAGTTTGTTGACAAGTAACTCTTCTTGCTGGATAATCGAATACAGCTTCCCAGATGCCTCCTGGGCTTGAAAGTAAAAACAGGCAAAGTTGAAAGAAAGGTGAGGTGAGTAAAATATGTTTGATGTTTCTCCCGACATTACAGTTTGTTCATTCTTCTACCAGGTTAATGGTTGGTGAGCTCCACGGGTCCAGAGCTTAACACTGTAGCACGATGAGTTCTCAGTTGCTAATATTCCAGAGAGAGGATGGAGATGTTATTAACTTTTTGTAAGAGCTTATTGTGCAGTTTATATATTTTTTCAAACAAGAAAGTAATACCTGTTCTTTGGAAAATACAGATAATCAGAAATAAGAATATAAAAATTGCATAAAATATACCTTCCATTGTATATTAACCACTTTAAATATATAATGTTTCTCCAAGCTTACTTTCCTCGAAAAACACTATTGAAAAATGTTACTCTTCTAGCCAATGAACAGCTACAGACCATTTTTTTTCTCTTTCCCTAAGGTAGGATTTTATGAGTTCTGTTGTAATGCTGACTGTCTCTGTTTACTGAATCTCTTCCAGAATGGAATCATATCTATCTGTGAGTTCTTTTATTTATACAAATGCAGAGGCTGAATTTTCTCTAAGTTATCATACAAGAAAAAAGGAACGGGGAAATTTTTCTTTCATGCTAACACAACTTCTGTTGTCTCTCAGTCATTCTCTTTGCAAATGGTTTATGGTTATTTAGGAGATGCTCAGGAATGCTTGGCAACATCCTAGTTATTTTGCTCTAGTTCTGTATTTTTTTTTCTTCTAGTACATGAAATTTCAGGATGATAATCTTCAGTATCAAAGGATGATGTATAAGGTTTGGGCATATCAATTTTCTTTACTTTCTAAATGGTCCTTAGAAACCTACTATTATTTATTTTTAAGGCAAAATTCACATGTTGAAAGGGGAAAAGAATAAGAGAGACACAGGGAGAGGGATGGAGGGAGAGAAAGGGTGGGGTAGAAAAAGAGATCGGAAAAAGCAAATTGAAGATCCAGCTTTTGGATTACATCATGGTACAAATTCCATTTTATTACTTTGAAAATAGTGACATCTAGTGGATAGAAGGTATCAATATCATGGGTATTGGTGTCAGAATTCACTATGATGGGAAAAAGAAAAAAGAAGTCTAATTACATAGGCACAGAAAATCAAAAGGATTTACAGTAACTGAAATTCGCTGGTCCACTTTCAGATAAATGTTTATCTACCAATAAAATTTCAGACTGAAAATGACTTTATTAATTTGAAAGCTTCAAAGACGGCAGAATAAGGGACAATGTTATCAGTTTGGCCTTGAGCAAGGTTAAGGCAAGGGTACAGATTCTGAAGCTTGTTAGCAAAAATGCACCGTGTGTATATTATGGGAACAGAGGACTTTTGACATTTTCTGCTGTGTCCATGTTACAGTATTCACCAACTGCAAATTATTTGTCATATTTGATTCCCAATATATTATCTACAACATATATTTTGATTATGAGTGTATCAAAACAGTGGTATAAGCCTTCAAATGGATAATGACTATTTAGCTCACATTATGATTCTTCATCAAAACTATCATATGGACTGATAATATGCGCAGTTTCCAAAGTAATTTTTACATACATTACCATTGAATTCTCATCAATACATATTAACGGAATTCCCATTTTATAGCTTAGTAAAGAAACCCCTAAAATATTTAAGTAAATTAGCTGAGCCAATAAAAGCATCCTCAGTAAGAAAGCCAGTGAATCCAGGTAGACAGACGATGTCATTTCTTACCTTTTGAAATTTCAGAGCAAAGAACAAATAGCACGATACTGGCTCTCTGCATAAAATGACGGTCCAGATTTAGATGGAAAAAGAGCAGTGAAATGGTAGTGACGGCTTCCACTACCATTTATGGAATGCCTTCTCCTTGGCAAACCTACTCTGAGAAATTATTATTCTTAGAGGAAGCATCTGAGATACAGAGGGTTAAAGGCCTCACTGAAGGTCATTAGGCTAGTGTCCTTGGGGTAAATATTCTGTGTCCTCCTTCTGTCAGCATATACAACAAGCCACTACAACCTGAACCTGGATTCTTAAAATGAAGGTTGCTCACTTGTGTGTTTGTTTAGTTTTAACCGGGCAATTTTAGGACGCCTGGGTGGCTCAGTCGGTTAACCGGGCAATTTTAGATTTTAGAAAAAATATTTTTATTTTGATTCGATTGTTTCATGTGGCTGCTATTTTTTAAACAAGACTGACTGAAATGAGCACTAGAATTAAGATTAGAAGATTCAGGCATGCCTGGGTGGCTCAGTCAGTAGGGTGTCTACCTTTGGCTTAGGTCATGATAACCAAGTCCTGGGGATGAAACTGCTGCTTCTCCCTCTTTCTCTGCCTCTCCCTCTGCTCGTGCTCGCGCACTCTCTCTCTCATAAATAAATAAAAATCTTTTTAAAAAAGATTAGAAGATTCAAATTTTACCCAAATTCAATTTCTCCCTAGAGAACTCTCTGTTCTTAGGAAGTTCATTTAATTTATTTAGCTGGGCTTTTATTTCCCATCTGTAATCCAGAAAAAAAAATAATTTCAAGCTCTCTGCAAACCATTGTTAAGAATAAACAGTGTATGTTAAAGCATTTTGACAATGGCAAAGCACTGTACCAATTTAAAATATTATTATAATAATGACATAGTCATAAGAGTAATTAGGCTGGCTTACTTTTCTAAAGCAAGGTCAAAAGATGATCTGAATAAAATAAGCTCTTGGTGAGTCTTTCAAATTGCTGTTACAGAATTCTAGTGAAAAGCCTAAATTTTGTCAAAAATTAAGAGAAAAGAAACCACTAAAATCCAAAAAGTTTGGTGTATATAGATAGATAAATTTATATTATTTCTAAGAGGCAAGACATAAAATATCAGATGATTTGGCTGTTAGAAAATAAGCAATGCAGTCTACCCCTTTTAAGGAAGTGAATTTGTTTTCACAAGAGTTCAAATCTATAATTGTTTTAAAGCCAATATTATATAGAAAATATCAATAGTAACAACTGATTTATTAAAATCATTACTATATCCATTAAGCAAGATTCCTTGCTCCTTAACTGACCAGTTTCTTAAGAAACACAACACACACACACACACACACACACACACACACAGAGGCATAGTTTTTCATTTGCCTAATTTCTTCCTAAATATAGAAAAATGCCATTTTAAGAAAGGTACATTGGTTTCTTTGGCTTAGAAGAGGGATATTAAATTCATTTGTATTTATTGTGCAGTACAAGATATACAGCATTATAGGAATAAAAAATAACTTTATTAGGAAAGAAGTATGGGTAAGTTAGCAAATATCAATAAATTCACACTATCATTGGAGGCAAAGGGCTTATTTACCTAATGATTTGATGAATGTCTTTAAATTACTTAATATTCATCTAAGGCTTAGGCTGATCATTTCTTTTATTAACCCTATATCAGAAAGGATGTTGCTAGTGGGAAAATGATAGTACTATGATGTTTGCTTAAAAAGATAGCTTGGAAAGTTGTGACAGCATGGAGACTATAAGGAATAGTTCAGCTTGGAACAGCAGGGAAACATCTAGGTTTTTAGCCTGAAAGAGTAGGGGGATGAAGTGGTAACTAGAACCTGGAGACCAAGAGAGAAACAGAGGGACATAGAAAGTAGGGACATCAGGACGCCTGGTGGCTCAGTCTGTTAGGTGTCTGCCTTTGGCTCAGATCATGATTCCAGGGTCCTGGGATCAAGACCACACTGGGCTCCCTACTCAGTGGGGAGATTGCTTTTGCCTCTCTCGCCTGCTCCTGCTCTCTCTCTTTCACTCTCTCTCAAATAAATACATAAAATCTCGTAAAAAAGAAGAAGAGAAGAAGGAGGAGAAGGAGAAGGAGAAGGAGAAGGAGAAGGAGAAGGAGAAGGAGAAGAAGAAGAAGAAGAAGAAGAAGAAGAAGAAGAAGAAGAAGAAGAAAGAAAGGAAGAAAGGAAGAAAGGAAGAAAGGAAGAAAGGAAGAAAGGAAGAAAGGAAGAAAGGAAGAAAGAAAGAAAGAAAGAAAGAAAGAAAGAAAGAAAGAAAGAAAGAGAAAGAAAAGAAAAAGGAAAAATAGTGCCATCTAGCTGGTAAGACACTTTAAAGGACCCAGCCATAGAAAGATGACCTCACATGAAAAAACAGAATGTAAACACAGTCTCAATCTCTATCTTTCCTCTGGTCCCTGCCATTGCTCATCACTCACTGGACATGACCACCAGCCAGAGCACGTTATTGGACAAGAGAGTCTGCTAATGCGATTCTTACAACAACCTTCAGGGCAATGTGGGGAAAGGTGGAGAATGGATCTAGAACAAATGAAAGAGATCTACCTCACCTCCCTGCAAAAGTTAACCACCTTTCCTTCTGTGTAAAATCTTAGAGCAATGGACATATGGTGGTGTGTTACTTCCAAAGGCAGCTACTTAATGACATTCATCATTTCAATGTTTATTTTAAACACAACCATATTATCACATGAACAAATACTTCCTTAATTGCTGAGTAATGTTAGACCAATTATCAGATTAAAAAGGGGGGGCTTTATATTTTAGAGCCCTTTTATTCTGGCAACCATTGATTTTCTCACTCTCTCCATAGTTTTGCTTTTTCCAGAAGGTCTTATAGTTGGAATCATACATTATGTACTCTGGGTAGACTAGTTTCTTTCATGTAGCAATATGTATTTAAGGTTCTTCTATGTATGTGGCAGGATAGCTCATTTTTTTCATTTATGAAGAATACTTCATTGTATAGATGTACCACAATTTGCTTATCCATTCACCTATTGAAATATAATTTGGTTGCTTCCAGTTTTTGACAACTATGAATAAAACTGTTATAAATATTGGTGTGCAGGTTTTTATGTGGACAAGTTTTCAACTCATCTCAAATATTTAGAGTGTGATTGCCTTGTAAGAACCTGAAAACTGTCTTCTAGATTTGTTGTACCATTTTGCATTCCCACCAGCAATGAATGAGAGTTCCTGATATTCTACACCCCATCAGCATTTGATGTTAACAGTGTTTTGGATGTTAGTCCTCTAATAGGTGTGCTGTGGTATGGCATAGCTGCTTAAATTTGCAGTCTGCTGATGTCATACATTGAATATTTTTTCATGTCCTTATTGGTTATAGGTATGTATAGGTATGTGTGTAACCATAATTAGTGTTTCTGATTGTTGAGATTCAAGAGTTCCTTATATATTTTGGATACAAGTCCTTTATCGAATATGTATTTGGAAAATATTTTCTCTCAGTCTGTGGTCAGTCTTTTCCCTTATTAATGTCTTTAGCAGAGAAAAAGTTTTTCTTTTTTTTTTTAAGATTTTATTTATTATTTGTCAGAGAGAGAGAGAACACAAATAGGGGAGCAGCAGGCAGAGGCAGAGGGAGAAGCAGGCTCCCCGCTGAGCAGGGAGCCCAATATGGGACTCGATCCCAGGACTCTGGGATCATGACCTGAGCCTAAGGCAGCTGCTTAACCAACTGAGCCCACCCAGGTGTGCCAGAGAAGTTTCTAACCTTAATGAACTTAGCAGCTTTTTCCCTTGGATTGTGCTTTTTGTATTGTATCTAAAGAATTATCATAAAATCCAAAGTCAATTAGATTTTACCTGTTTTCTTCCAGAAGCTTTATAGTTTTGTATATTTCATTTAGGTCTATTAATTCAGACCTTTCTTCATCAGAATATTGTGGTTTTCCTTATATAGATTGTGTACCTATTTTGTTAGATTTCTTTGTAATAGATAATTTATTTGTGCTATGTTAATGGCATTGTTTTTTTATTTCAAGTTACAATTTCTCATTACTGGTTTATAGGAAAGCAATCAACTTTTCTATATTAACCTTGTATGTTGCAACCTTTCTAATTAGTTCCAGTTTTTTGTTGTGTCTTTGGAATTTGCTACATAGACAGTCATATCTACAAAGATAGTTTCATTTCTTCTTTCTCAATATGTATACAGTTGATTTCTTTTTCTTCTTTCTTTTTCTTTTTTTTTTGCTTATTGCATTAAGTAGGACTTGCAGTACAATGTTGAATAGGAGTAAAGAGGGAACATCCTTGTTGCCAGTCTTGGGGGGAAAGCATCTAGTTTTCACCATTAAGTGTGACATTAGCTATTGGAGGTTTTTGTTAATATATGTTCTTCACTACACTGAAAAATTCCATTCTCTTCCTGGTTGTCTGAGGGTTTTTATCAAGAATAGGTGCTGGATTCTGTTAAATGCTTTTTTGCATCTATTGATATAAATCATATGATTTCTCTTCTTTAGCTTTTTGATATGATAAATTATATTAATTGATTTTTGAATGTTGGCCCAGTCTTGCATACCTGGAATACATCTCACTTTGTTATGGTGTATAATTTTTTAATACATTGTTGCTAATACTTCGTTGAGGATTTTTGCATGTATTTTCACCACAGATACTGGTCTATAATATTCCTTCCTTGTAATTTTTTTCCCTGGTTTTCATATTTATGTAGTGCTGACTCCTAGAGTAAGCTGGAAAGTACTTCTGCTTCTATTTTCTGGGAGATTGGAGACACTTGGTTTAATCTCTTCCTTAAATTTTTGGTAGAATTTACCAGTGAACCCATTATAGCCTGGTGATTTCTGTTTTGGAAGATTAATTGTTGATTCAATTTCTTTAATATTCACATTATCTATTTCTTCTTGTGTGAATTTTGATAAATTTTATCTTTCAATTGATCTATTTCATCTAAGTTATCAAGTTTGTGTGAACAGAATTCTTCATAATATTCTTTTATTATTTTTTCATGTCCATGAGATCAGTAATGATTGCCTCTTTTTAATTTCTGACATTTCTGATTTATGGCTTTTCACTTTTTTTTTCTTAGTTAGTCCAGCTTGAAGTTTGTCAACTTTATTGATCTTTTTTAAAGAAGCAGCCTTTGCAAACCTAAGAGACTCTTAGTCTCACGAAACAAACTGAGGGTTGCTGAGGTGTGGGGGGGTAAGAATAGGTTGTGGACATTGGGGAGGATATTGTGCTATGGTGAGTGCTGTGAAATGTGTAATATTGATGAATCACAGACCTGTACCCCTGGGGCAAATAATACATTATGTGTTAATAAAAAAAAAAAAAAGAAGAAGCAGTCTTTGCTTTCATTGGTTTTCCTCTAATATACCTTATTTTCAATTTTATTGATTTCGGCTAATTGTTATTATTTGTTTCTTCTGTTACTCTGGTTTAATTTGGTTTTCTATTCTAGTTCTTAACATTGAAACTTAAGTTATTGATTTTAGATTTTTCTTCTTTTCCAATGTTTGCACTTAATGTTAAAAATTTCCCTCTATTTTTTTTTGCTTTATCTCATAAATTTTAATAAGTTGTACTTTCATTTAGTTCACAATATTTTAAAATTTCTCTTGAGAATTCTTTTAGCCATGTGTTATTTAGAAGTATGCTTTCTAATCTCCAAATATTTTGGGATTTTCTAGCGGCCTTACTGTGATGGTCTAAGAACATAATTTGGGTGAGTTCTCTTTTTTAAATTTGCTAAGATATATACCATGTCTTTTTAGAGCTCTCAGAACTTCTGTTTATTTTCTAATTTTGCTGGTTGGGAATCAAATGTGCTCCACAAAATCAGATGATAAAATATTTTGAAATGTCATAAGATTTTGCTCAAATGAGGAGGGTACTAGAGAGGTGGGGAGGCATTTTGGAGAAAAACCTCTAGTACTCTTAATATAGCTATTTCACCATTTATTAAATCATTGAAGCAGCCAAAAAAAAATGATTGTATGCTTCTTTAGGCTAGAGATGACAGCCTAAATATCAGAAATTATCCAGAAGAAATACAAACAAATATAGGCACAGAGCAAAAAATGGAAGGCTTTTTGATTTGGCAAAGGAGATATATGTTGAACATTGTATGTGAATATAGGAAAACAGTAATAATTATACTTTGGTTAAAAATTTTTAATTAAAATTAAATTTAAAAAAATTAAAAAATAATTATACATTGGCATTATCAAGGAAAACTAAAATAATCTGAGATGTGTTAGAAAAGTTTAAATGTCTTCCTTCTCTCATTTTCATATCTTCTTTCTTCCCTGCAAGAAAGCTTTGAATGACCTTACATTTGTATAATGACTTTGCTCTTTTATATTTTTTTTTCCCTAAAGATTTTCTTTAGAACATTCCCCTTCAAGCCTGGAAACAATTTAGCTGGGACCTGCAATAAGGTCTGTAAACAGAAGTACATACGGAAAAGAGGCTAGGGTTGTTACATCACATGTCTGATATGTATAGGATCTACTTTAGAACTTGGAATATATGACATGTGGACACTGAATTTCCTATCATGGCCTACCAAAGGGAAGAAGATCCCTGGAAAAAGATAGTGTAAGGAATGTCTCTTCATGCCCCTTCTTATTATATGAATTGCCGTAGATATGGAAGGTAAACTTGGTTGGGGAGACAATCTATGCTGTTATTATATTTGAAGCTTTTAAGTCTCAATGAGAGCTTCTACATCTGCCCCAGAAGAACTGTGATATTGTCTGAGTCTCAAGCAACGGTTTTATCATTAAATCTCCAGAGATGGTTCCAACCAGATAAATTTTTAATCCTCCAGTTGTTTGGTTTTCTTTCCTTGATTTTAAGTTATCCAGATCCCCCATAATAGCAGTAACAAGGCAGATGCTGTTTGTCTTAAAAAAAAATTAATTGGCAATTTTACTTAAGGTAAATTTAATTTAAGAGGTTAAATGATTTTTATTTAGTGTAGGGCATTTCTAGAAAAAGTTGTAAATTAAATTATAGTGAATCCTTATAAACCATTGTGATAAAAATTGTCTCTTTCCTATAATTGGCTCTTTTGGTTTGTTTCAGGAAACATTAGGAGGAACTTACTTTCCCATGCTGACTTATTAAGGACTTTCACTTCTTCCTGCTTCCTACATTTTGGACATTTCACTGCTCATTAGACTCTCCACCAAGAATAATGAAGGGGACAGAAATAAGAAGAATCTGGCTGGTGTTAAGGGATTGTCACAATGATTGATACAGTGGCTAACAAAAGCTTGCCAAGTATATGGGAATTTTCTTATTATAATGTCTTCTCATGACTCATAGTTAAGATCTTGTTATGCATACAAGTACTTATTTTACATGCCAGGAATCATTATTTTAATTCACAAGTGGTTTTCTTTGTGTAAGATGCCTTATATTATTTACTTTATAGTGAAGACTTTTATTTCCTATGCATGGTGATTTTCAGGTTCTGTGGATCTTCAATATTTAGTGATGCTTGTCATTAGTTTCTATCCTATTCCATGCTAAAACTAAGTTTGGTACCCTTGAACAAATATTCATGATAAAATTCTGAGTTTTCCCACTTAGGTAATCCTGAAAAATAAAAACCTAATCATCAATAATGCACTTTTTAATGACAAATCTATTTTAAAGTTAATCTTTTTAGAAATGTTATAGTATATTCTTAATTTATATCTAAAACTTAAGCTGTAAAAAATTTTTTTCAATATAGCAACAGTCAGATAACCAATCATTAAGTAACTTATATTTTTCTTTATTTTTTTATGATGCCACACATAAAATGGAATGAAAGCCCTATGGGAACACCAGTTAAGGACTACAACAAATAAACAAACATGGCATGGACTTGAGTTCATGCGAACAGAAATGTCTAAGTAGGCTGGAAAACAAGTGGGTGTTCAATCCTATGGTGATTGCCCATTTTTCTCCTATCTCCTTCCTTCTGCTTGCAGCTTCCTCCAACCTCATCTCCAGCCTCTTCTGGGGAACTTTCTGATGTCTGTACAGAGCAGAGAAATGATTGGTTTTTCTAGCTCTGGAATTCCTCATTGGTTCTAATGAAACATTTCATTTGCATCTACTTTGTTTGGTTATAAGAAAAATCCCTGGATATGCCATCTTAAACACTAGCATCAAATTAATCACAAATTCTTATCAATACTACTTCTGAATATTTCCTTTTTTTTTTTAAGATTTTATTTATTTATTTGACAGAGAGAGGTCATAAGTATGCAGAGCAGCAGGCAGAGAGAGGGGGAAGCAGGTTCCCTGCTGAGCAGAGAGCCCAATGTGGGGCTCCATCCCAAGATCCTGGGATCATGACCTGAGCAGAAAGCAGAGGCTTTAACGCACTGAGCCACCCAGACGCCCCCTGACTATTTCTTAAATCTCTGTATATTATTCCATTCCCATTACCTCCACAATGGTACAGGCCATCATCATCTTTCTCCTGGTTTTCAGCTGTATCCTGATAACTAATTTTTCTTCCTTCTTTAAAAATGCTAAGAGTAATCCCAATAGTTCATTTTTGCCTTTGCTTCCATTGCCTTTGGCGATGTTCATAGGAAGATGTTGCTGCGGCTGAGGTCAAAGAGGTTGCTGCCTGTGTTCTCCTCAAGGATTTTGATGGATTCCTTTCTCACATTGAGGTCCTTCATCCATTTTGAATCTATTTTCGTGTGTGGTGTAAGGAAATGGTCCAATTTCATTTTTCTACAAGTGGCTGCCCAATTTTCCCAACACCATTTATTGAAGAGGCTGTCTTTATTCCATTGGACATTCTTTCCTGCTTTATCGAAGATTAGTTGACCATAGAGTTGAGGGTCTATTTCTGGGCTCTCTATTCTGTTCCATTGATCTATGTGTCTGTTTTTGTGCCAGTACCATACTGTCTTGATGATGACAGCTTTGTAATAGCGCTTGAAGTCCGGAGTCGTGATGCCACCAACGTTGGCTTTCTTTTTCAACATTCCTTTGGCTATTCGAGGTCTTTTCTGGTTCCATATAAATTTTAGGATTATTTGTTCCATTTCTTTGAAAAAAATGGGTGGGATTTTGATAGGGATTGCATTAAATGTGTAGATTGCTTTAAGTAGCATAGACATTTTCACAATATTTGTTCTTCCAATCCAGGAGCATGGAACATTTT